>CAWUFW010017482.1:0-259664 GCA_963921515.1 Calotriton arnoldi | reverse complement strand
GTATCGGGGCCACAGTTGTCTGACACATTGGTCCAACTTGTACTCCCCATGCAATGTGTGGGAGTAGTGTTGCCGTCAACAGGGTGAACAGTCTGTGCACAAAGGCGAACATCCAGAACAGGTTCAGGCTTCCTGGGAGTTGCGCTTGGCCATCGGCCTCTCACTTTTCCCTCCTCGGACGACCCCTCTTCTTGGGGGCCCTCAAGTACAGGCTGCTGCGGTGCAGGGGACTCTCCGCCAGATTCCTCCTCCCTCCCTGTGGCAGTTGCAGTTTGTTCGGCACCAGATGTTGTTGGCACACAGGGAGGTGTGGACTGGTTGCTGTTCATCTGGCGGAGGCATTGTAAAATGTCCCTGTGCACCGCCGTCATCTCATGCAGTGCATCCCACTTGGACTCCACGCGGGACATGTGTGAGTCCACACGGGACATGTGTGACTCCACGTGGGACATGTGGGAGTCCAAGCGGGCATGATGGGCAGCCTGCTGCTGTTTCATGTCTCTGAGGAGCCCCACTACCTGGCTGAGCTCTCCGGTGCTGGACTGGTACGCATCAGCTATGCGTACCAGTTGTGGGTCATCATGCACACCAGCAACGTCTGCAAGCAGCGACCTCTGTCTCCCACCCCTCCCACCACCCCTGCTGACATGTGCAGTGTGTGCAGTGGCACGCACAGATAACCCTGGTCCACCTTGGGGGTTGGTGGTGGTGGTGGTGTCCATGGCCCCAGGTTGGTCCAGGGTCCCTGTGCTGGTGTTGCTCCTTGTTCTGTCCATGTCGGCAGGGATGGTATTCGTGGTGACAGTCGTTGGAGGGGTGGGTGCAGGGGGTGCAGCTGGTGGTCCTGCTGGTGCTGCAGCTGGTGGTCCTGCTGGTGCTGCATGTTGACTTGCACCGGATGTGCCAGGTTGTTCTTCATCGTCCGAGGAGGACAGAGGCTGTACGACGCCAGTGAGCTCGGCATCCTCTTGAGCCTGGGACTGGGACTCCTCAGCGCCTGCTGCTGTGTCCCCATCATCACCTGTTTTTGGGAGACACAAACAATGTATGTTATGTTTCTGCAGGCATCAATGGTTGACACACATGACAGTTGTGACTGTGCCTCTGGGTGCGGGCCTGTACATTGCATTGTCCTAAGTCGTCACAGTCAGGGGTTGATATTGGTGTGGCACATTGTCCTGCATTATTTAGGCATTTCTATGTATTTTCTGGGGTGTGAACATGGTCTGCATTGGTTGTGTTTGGTTGACACCCTCCTTCCCACCCACCCAGCCAGTCAGTTATCCCACCATGGAACGTGCTTGCGTTGCAGGGAGTGTAAGTTGTCTCTCAGGATGTCACTCAGTGGTGTCCTGCTGTTTGTTGGTGCACATTTGCCAGCAGGGCCTTGTGCTCCCCACAGCAGTAGCCAGTGTCAGCCATCTTGTGAGTCCTTCTCCACTTCCTGTGATGTGAGCATGGTTCAGGGTGGTGTTGATGGGACAGTTGTGGGGGTGACCAATATCAGTGACTACGACTCCCATCATGCTATTGCCTCCACCCCCTTCCCAGCATGCCCATGCTTCCTTCCTTTGACTCTGCTTCCCTGTGGGGTGGGCTGGCTGTGCTGACAGGATGGCTGGGAGTGTTGTCCTGGCAGTTGTTTGGCTAAAAGTCCCAAGAGTGTCCCTGTGCTTCACACAACATAACCCAGGGTGGTGGTTCTTTGTGGGATCTTGTGTTAGGATGGGGGGCATTGCATTCTACCAGGTGGGTTCTGTTGAGTTTGTGTTGGGGGTGTGTGAGGGGAGGTGCTTGTGACTATGGTCAGTGCTGCAAGTCCCCCTTCCCACCCAGCTAGCCAGATATCCCACCATGGAACGTGCTTGCATTGCTTGGAGTGTAAGTTGTCTCTCAGGATGTCATTCAGTGGTGTCCTGCTGTTTGTTGGTGCACAGTTGCCGGCAGGGCCTTGTGCTCCCCACAGCAGTAGCCAGTGTCAGCCATCTTGTGAGTCCTTCTCCACTTCCTGTGATGTGAGCAGGGTTCAGGGTTGTGTTGATGGGACAGTTGTGGGGGTGAGCTATGTCTGTGACTACGACTCCCATCATGCTATTGCCTCCACCCCACTTCCCAGCATTCCCATACTTACTTGCTTTTGTGGGGAGTTCAGTGTGTGTGGGTGTGAGAGCAATGGCAAGATGGCTGACAGTGGTGTCCTGCTGTTGGTTGGTGTGCAGTACCCAGCATGCCCTTGTGCTCCTCACGACACAGCAACAGTGTCAGACATCTTTGATGGGCCTTTCCACTCTCTGTGGGATGTGCATGCGTGAGTGTGAGCTTGCTGGGCCATGTGGTGGGGGATGTAGAGCTGTGACTACGACTCCCATCATGCTATTGCCTCCTCCCCCTTCCCAGCATGCCCATGCTTCCTTCCTTTGACTCTGCTTCCCTGTGGGGTGGGCTGGCTGTGCTGACAGGATGGCTGGGAGTGTTGTCCTGGCAGTTGTTTGGCTAGAGGTCCCAAGAGTGTCCCTGTGCTTCACACAACATAACCCAGGGTGGTGGTTCTTTGTGGGATCTTGTGTTAGGATGGGGGCATTGCATTCTACCAGGTGGGTTCTGTGGAGTTTGTGTTGGGGAGGGTGTGAGGGGAGGTGCTTGTGACTATGGACAGTGCTGCAAGTCCTCCTTCCCACCCAGCTAGCCAGATATCCCACCATGGAACGTGCTTGCATTGCAGGGAGTGTAAGTTGTTTCTCAGGATGTCAGTCAGTGGTGTCCTGCTGTTTGTTGGTGCACAGTTGCCAGCAGGGCCTTGTGCTCCCTACAGCAGTAGCCAGTGTCAGCCATCTTGTGAGTCCTTCTCCACTTCCTGTGATGTGAGCATGGTTCAGGGTGGTGTTGATGGGACAGTTGTGGGGGTGACCAATATCAGTGACTACGACTCCCATCATGCTATTGCCTCCACCCCCCTTCCCAGCATGCCCATGCTTCCTTCCTTTTGACTCTGCTTCCCTGTGGGGTGGGCTGGCTGTGCTGACAGGATGGCTGGGAGTGTTGTCCTGGCAGTTGTTTGGCTAAAAGTCCCAAGAGTGTCCCTGTGCTTCACACAACATAACCCAGGGTGGTGGTTCTTTGTGGGATCTTGTGTTAGGATGGGGGGCATTGCATTCTACCAGGTGGGTTCTGTGGAGTTTGTGTTGGGGGTGGTGTGAGGGGAGGTGCTTGTGAATATGGACAGTGCTGCAAGTCCTCCTTCCCACCCAGCTAGCCAGATATCCCACCATGGAACGTGCTTGCATTGCAGGGAGTGTAAGTTGTTTCTCAGGATGTCAGTCAGTGGTGTCCTGCTGTTTGTTGGTGCACAGTTGCCAGCAGGGCCTTGTGCTCCCCACAGCAGTAGCCAGAGTCAGCCATCTTGTGAGTCCTTCTCCACTTCCTGTGATGTGAGCATGGTTCAGGGTGGTGTTGATGGGACAGTTGTGGGGGTGACCAATATCAGTGACTACGACTCCCATCATGCTATTGCCTCCACCCCCTTCCCAGCATGCCCATGCTTCCTTCCTTTTGACTCTGCTTCCCTGTGGGGTGGGCTGGCTGTGCTGACAGGATGGCTGGGAGTGTTGTCCTGGCAGTTGTTTGGCTAAAGGTCCCAAGAGTGTCCCTGTGCTTCACACAACATAACCCAGGGTGGTGGTTCTTTGTGGGATCTTGTGTTAGGATGGTGGGCATTGCATTCTACCAGGTGGGTTCTGTGGAGTTTGTGTTGGGGGGTGTGAGGGGAGGTGCTTGTGACTATGGTCAGTGCTGCAAGTCCCCCTTCCCACCCAGCTAGCCAGATATCCCACCATGGAACGTGCTTGCATTGCAGGGAGTGTAAGTTGTCTCTCAGGATGTCATTCAGTGGTGTCCTGCTGTTTGTTGGTGCACAGTTGGCAGCAGGGCCTTGTGCTCCCCACAGCAGTAGCCAGTGTCAGCCATCTTGTGAGTCCTTCTCCACTTCCTGTGATGTGAGCATGGTTCAGGGTGGTGTTGATGGGACAGTTGGGGGGGGCAATATGTGTGACTGCGACTCCCATGATGCTATTGGCTACACTGACTTGGCCAGCATACACAGGATTCCTTCCTTTGAGTGGTCTTCACTGTGTGTTGGTGTTGTTGTGGTGGCTACATGTGTGGATGTGTTTGTTAGTTCTATTTGTGCCACTGCCTAGCTGTAGCTGTAGTTGTGTTTGTACATGTGTTGGCACAGTTGGATGTGACTTTTTTGATGGCATGTGTTGTGTTTATCTGACTGACATACACATTTTGGGATGATTCTGTTCTGGTTGCTGTGTAATTGCTATGAGTGCATGATTTGACTCTCCCCTTGACAGTGATGTGTGTGTTTTGTGGCAGTATATTGTGTACATTTGTTGTGTACTCACCAGGCTCTGGTATGTCCTCTAGTCCATATACGCTCACTGGCGGAAGGATGGCCCGCACCTTCTCCTCCCAGGGCCTGAGGTATATTGGCTTGGCAGGAGGGCCACTGCCGGTGTGTTGGCTGTTGATGTAGTCTTTCTTCAGCAGGTCCCGTACCCTCCTGCGCACGTCATACCACCTGTTCTGGATGTCGGTCTTTGTGCGCCGACATGGTGATTGTGCATTCACCCTGTTGATGATCCTCTCCCACATCTTGGTTTTCTGGGAGATGGGGGTCTGTTGGACCAGTGTGCCAAACAGCTGTGGCTCTACCCTGAGGATCTCGTCTACCATGACTTCCAATTCACTATCTAGGAACTTGGGATTCTTCTTGGGGGGCATGGTGATGGGTGGTGATGGTGAGTGATGTGTGTGTTGGTGTGCAGGTGAGGGTGTGTGAGTGTGTGTTTTGCTGGGTGTATGTGAGGTAGGTATTTGTTGGTGTGCTGATAGTGTATGGCTTGTGTGAGGGATGAGCTGTGGGTGTGTGGTTGCTTTCTCTTGGGTGCTGGCAGTGGAATGGCATTTGCAAAGGCTCATGGTTGTGATTTGTGTCCTTTATATAGGTGGAGTTGTGGGTGTGTCTTTGTTCTCTGTCCCCACCCCACCCAGTATTTATTGGCTTGGTAATTGCTTGTTTGGCCTTTTTTGGGTGTTTTTTCCTTTGTGCTGTTTGTGTATGTTGGAAACGTTCTTGTGACCGAGTCGGACCCTGCATTTGTCTCGTACGGTGTTCTCCGTTTCGTTCGCGCTGTGTTTGTGCAGTTTTCTATGCTGCGTATGCGTCGGTCGCGGTGTTTTGTGTTGCTTCGGCTCGGTTTTGTATGCGTGTCGGTCGTACGGCTTGTCCTCCGTCCGACTCGCTCGTGGTTTTCGCGCCTTGCATCGTACTTTGCGGTTTGGAGTTCGCGTGTACGTTTCGGTCGGATTTGTTCCGGGTGCGTGTCGGTCGGTTGGATTCGCGTGTTTTTCCGGCCGGATTGCTGTTTTCCGTGCGGCTCGGTCGGTCGACTTGGTTTTGGTACGTGTCGATCGGAGTTTTCACGCCTTGCATCGTACTTGGCGTGTCGGGCGCCACGGGTACGTGTCGGTCGGTATTATTTCCGGATCCGAGTCGGTCGGTGCTTTTTCCGGCCCGAATCGGAATCGACCCCAATGTCTTCATATTTGACATTTGTTTCTAACCTCCAACATAGATATGTATTGCTGCGATTCCGTCTGAAATATATCCCTCTAATGCTAGGCTACCCTGCCAAAACATATTCTATTGATGCCCTGTCACCTTGCCCATGTGATGCACAATCCCTTCAGACTGATCTTCATCTCTTTTTCTTCTGTAATTTATATGTTGAGGAAAGGAAAAAATATATCCTACCGCTTATGCGCAAACTTAATTTCAGACAATGTCGCCTAGCCTTATATTACCTCCAACTATTACCTAACCCCTTTGTATGTTATTGTGTAGCCTCATTCTTTCTGTCCGCCATAAGAAGGAGAAGATTAATTTCATAGTTTGGGTGCACATATACAACAAGAGGAGTGACGCTAACACCGACTATATCCATATGAATTGTCTGTTTTATTATATGATTCATTTTATTCCTTTGTATGATTTTAATAGCTTTTTATACACTTGTATGTGTCTATTGTGTCAGAGTCCCTCATCTTTCCGGAGTCGGTCTAACTGTGGGGTAAGGTTCCGACCAATGAACAGCTGCTGGTCACGAGTCACGAAGATCTCGAGGTACTTAAAACCTAATGTTTTGATAGGGGTCACACATCCCATCGGAAGTCTCAGGGAGGTCCCAACAGGGGAACCACCACTGATTTTGCCCAGTTAATCCTGTTGCCTGAATAGCTGCCAAATAGTTCAAAGATGTGGAGGATTCTAGCAATCGAGAAATATGGCCTGGAGATGTACAGCATGATATAATCAGCATACAGGGAGATGCACTCCTCCCAACCACCAGGCGATTGAATCCTCCATATCAACGGATCTGCCCGGATCCAGGATGCTAACAGCTCCATCGCTAGGGAGAATATCAGGGACGATAGTGGGAAGACCTGCCAGGTGCCTCTTCGCAGTGAAAAAGCCCTGGATTGCACGCCATTGACTTTCACTCTGGCCATAGAGGCCTGATAGAACAACCTAGTCCACTCACAAAACTTTGAGCCAATTCCCTGTCTGGCCAGGGTATCGAATAAATATGGCCAGCCCTCCAGCCAGTCCCAGGCCTCCTCTGGAGTCATGTAATGTAGCGATTTACCTTCTGCCACAATTCGGAGCTTGACCGGGTACATCATCATATATTTGATATTCTTCTCCCTGAGGGCTCGCTTGACGGAGTCAAAGGTCCGCCGTTGGTGTTGCACCTGAAGGGTGAAGTCCGGGAAAAATCTGACTGTGGCATTTTCATCTTGCAGCTCCCCATGCAACCAGACTGCCTGCAGGATCGCGTCCTGGTTCCTATGATTAAATATGCACACTATGATTGTGAGTGGGGCGGCCCCAGGGCGCAGCAGCGGTCCCAACACATGGTGCGCTCAATCAATGGAGAACTAATTGGACAATCTCTTGGGGCAGAGAGTATTGAGAATTAAGTCCTTGAGAAAGAGATCCATGGATTGTCCCTCTGCTCCCTCAGGGACCCCACCACGCGGATATTGTTGCACCTTGCCCTTCCTTCTTGATCCCCTAGTCGAGCCGTCATCTCTGCTTGCTGTTTTGTCAGTTCAGCAACTTGCTCCTCCAGGCATTTAGTTTTCGATTAGAGACTACTGATGTGTGATTCAGCTGTAGCATTTTTGTCTGCCATAATTTAGAAGTCCGCTCGCAGCAGGTTCACTTCCTCAGTCACTGTAGCCAACTTAGGTTCTAGTGCGCTCCTGAGTTCTCTAATTGCTTTCATGATGTCCCTAAGGGAAAGCTCTAGCTCTGTGCTAGTCCTTCTAGCCTCCCCAGGGTCTCTTGTGACCCCTCTCATCTCCTCCGCCACCCCAAGAGTGACTGTGTACTTGTCTATATGTTTCCACTACCCGGGTGTGGGCCTTTGTTCTGCACCATGTCTGCTGGGTCTTAGGGGCCAGGGTCGAGGGACCTGGGCTGGACTGCTGGGTATTTAGGCAAAGCTTGCACTTTTAGCGCCCCTCAGTGATCAGTATTCGACCTCACTCCTTGAAGACATCTCTACAGCCTATTTCTAGGGGGCCCCCTGAGGTCGCCGGGCCGTAGTGTGGGCGCCGCCCTTTGTTCCCAAGAGGGAGTGTCTCTGACCCTCCTGGTTGAATTCACTGCCCTCAGGCTTCTAGTAGATATGTTTCAGGCCCACACCACTTGACTTGAGTCAGTGGTTGAGGCAGGGCGTTCTAATCTCACATAGTGGGCTGAGGCCGATCTCCCCGGGCCCTCAGCAAATGTCACTGAAGGACACCGCCACGAGCTGGGACCTCACATTTCTCCTTAACCCAGGATTGCCCGTCGTGTGTATGTTGACAGGGGGGTCTCTCGGTGACCCTCCACTATAGTGCTGATTTGTTACAGCCGGTTGGGGCCCAGATGTGCCGCTCCCGCTCACTCACCGCAGCTCAAGGAAGCAAATTTCCTCCTCTGGTCGGGCCGCCGAAGCCGCAGACTGTTGCTGTGCGAGCCATGTAGGCCCTGTCTGACCTTCTCGGGAGCGGGCCAGCCCCGATGTTGAGTCCCAAACCTCCAGCTCAGCCAGGGGCCTGCCACACAATGTCAGCCATCCCGGGACTGCTGAGGCCCATACGCGCCCAGACAGGCTCCTCTGACGCTCACTCTGGTGCGGGTGCTGCCACGTCTCTCAGCCACACTTTGGCAATCCAACCCACCGGTCACCCTGCCTATAGCTATTCAAGCGGGCGCTGGTACCGGTGTCACAGCTTCACTGTCAGTCGACCTCCCAACCGAACTGAGGAGAACCTGCTGGGACAGCAACGCCTTCAAATTCTGCTAACACCGATGCAGGGCCTCCCCCGGTCTGGGAATCCAGCCACGGGCGCCACCATCTTAGGATCGGCCGCAAGCCAGCCATCTTCGTTCGAGTACTCACTCTAGGTGTTCGGGGCTCCTCACCGGTACCCCAGAGTCACCCACTGCGTGTAGAGGCGATAGGGGCTCTGACCTGGACAGATGGTGTCAGATGTGTAGGGGTTATTCAATGACGGCTAGGAGAGCCAGTTCAGTGTGCAACCATCTTCCTCAGCAGCAGGCCATGATCCCTCATGATTATTTACTTTTTAATGCTTTAGGGTTTTATGTATTTAATACGTCATGGTTTAACGTGCCTCAGTTATATCTGATTTCACTAAAACTCTTTTTTTCTTCATTATCATGTATAAAAGCACTCCCCGACTTATCAATTGTACAAAAAACCACTTTAAATATGTACTTCTCAATGCAGTTCTATAAAATGCCTATTAGTGTCAAAGCTTCTTTGTTAAAGAAATGCACTCTTTTGAATTTGGAGAGACTTTATCATATTTTCATTAAATAGCACAGAAGCCCATCCCTAGGGGTGTGTGGCTCTTCACCAGTATCACAAGAAGTAACAATAGATGTTGTAGCACCCAGGATAATGTGCTTCATGGTTAAATATTTATAAAGTACCAAAAGTGTTGGGAGGTAGCAAAACGTCCAGTATGAAATAAAAACATGGATTCTTCTTGGCAATGCAAAGATAGTATATACTAACTGTCGCGACAGGGGAAAAAACACTATGGACTGCACCTCATCCCTGCTGAAGCGACCACTGGGGTTTTTCTCTAATGCCAACCAAACTTTATTACACATAGTACAACATTTTTGACTTGCAAGTTACAGATTTCCCACAAACCAGCATTCTTCTCGGTTTCCAGAGTAAAATGATACCTCGCTTGTGTGGGTGGGCCAAGTGACTGTGACAGGAAAGGGCCAAAAATGTGTAGAGATTGAGGGGATATCACAGTCAGCTGATAAGCACAAATTCTTTTATACAATTTTAGGCTGACTCTGCTTTGGGCACCCACACAAGTGAGGCATCATTTTACTTGGAAGTTCAAGGGGAATGCTGGGTGTCAGGAAATTTGTGCAGGCATGGTGATCCCACACAGAAATGTGAGGAAATTACTTTTTAGCTAAATTTGAGGTTGTCAGGAGATTCTGGGTATGAAAACATTGGGGGATCCACACAAGTCACACATCCTTGGACTCCCCCAGGTGTCTAGTTTTCAGAAATGTCTAGGCTTGGTATGTTTCCCTACAAGGCCGCTGAGCCCGGGAGCAAGCATGCAGGTGCCACCCTTGCAAAACCAGGTTGTTTTGTGATAGATAATTTTGGTGTCCCCACAATACATTTTGGGGCCTTCTCTGTCGCAGGCACTTGGCCCACGTGCACAAGTGAGGTACCATTTTTATCAGGAGACCTGGGGAAACGCTGGGTGGTAGGAAATTTGTGTCGGCCTGGTGATCTCACAACTTTCCCACACAGAAATGTGAGGAAAATGTAGGGGCATATTAGCAAGACCCACGTTAAAATTATCACCGTTTTAGCGGCAGGAAACTGCCGCTAAAACGGCGATAATGGGCTTGCTAATATGCGTTATAGAATTCCAATAGAAGCCCAGGTTAGATGTGCAGGACATCTAACCTGGGCTTCTATTGAATTCCATAACGCATATTAGCAAGCCCATTATCGCCGTTTTAGCGGCAGTTTCCTGCCGCTAAAACGGCGATAATTTTAACGTGGGTCTTGCTAATATGCCCCGTAATTTTTTTAGAATGATTTGATGATTGCAGGGGTTTCTGGGTAAGAAAACGTTGGGGGATCTATGAAAGCCACACCTCCCTAGACACACCAGGGTGTTTAGTTTTCAGAAATGTCAGGGTATGGTAGGTTTCCTGTACTGGATGAAAGCACTGCTCCACACTACTTAGATGAGGTTATTCCAAAGAGCTTTATTGGTAACACAACCTGCCGTCGGTCCTCCTAAAGGTACAGACAGCAACTGCCAACCCTGGAACTTCCTCCACCTCACAATCTAACACGGAATGTCATACATAGAACATATGCAAATGAATGAAGAGTCAGGATGATGTATTCACATCATAACATTTCCCTAGATGGTCGCTGAGGCAAGGACGAAAAATGCAGGTGACCCCTTGCAAAACCAGGTCGTCTTGTGATCGATAATTGTGATGCCTCCACAATAGGTTTTGGGCCCTTACCTTTCGTGGGCACATGGCCCACCCACACAAGTGAGGTAGCATTTTCATTAGGAGACCTGGGGGAACACTGAGGGGCCGATTCCGATCTCGGCCGGTAGGGCACCGAATCGGATTCGGCTTAACCGGATCCGATTCGGAGCCCTCTTTCCCGACCGAGTCGTACGTGCGTCCTGCCGAGCGAGTACGATGCGAGCGCACGCGAAATCGCCGACCGACTTGTTCACGGGTCCGAAGCGCTACGACCGACTCACACAGACACGACTCGCACCGCGCGATGGAGACGTTCCCCGGCCGGGCAAGTACGATGCGCTCCGCGAGCAGTCCGACCGACTCGCGTCGTCCGGCTCGAAAGAGCAGTCGGAGCCGCACTTTGGGGGTCCGTGTCAGACCCCCCTGTATGCATAGCCGCACGAGTTGCACACAGGGGGGACCCATGGGTCCCCCCTACCTGTGCATGTTCGCCGCGAGTCGCTTCGAGGCGTACCCGCTGTAGGGGGCACCCTTGTCCGCCTCGCACCCATTGGGTCAATGGGAGCCCGCGTACGCGTTGTACGTCCGGCTCCCATTGACTCTATGGGAGTCCGACCGACTCGAGTCCTATTGCATGCGTGCGCATCGTACTCGTTCGGTCGGACTGCCAGAGTCCGATTCGGTCGGAATTCTCTCCGGGTCCGTTTCGGTCGGAGAGATTTCCGGCCTGAATCGGAATCGGCCCCTGAGTGGTAGGAAATTTGTGTTGGCATGGTGATCCCCAACTTTCCCACACAGAAATGTACCATCTGAAGGAGAACACTCATAAACTCAATTTTGATAACATAACAACATTGAGCTATGTAATAACACCTGTACACATATAGCGCTATTAACTTCCCAATCCTGAGGCATTGAGCACTAAATATAAAGTAATCCAGGCAATAAATAACTGTTTAAGACTACATCTGGCAGTAGGTGAATTTCATCAATCTCATAAAGGAATGTGGCACTGCATAGAAGAACATAGATTACTTAAATTTAATAGAAATGAACTGCATCCATCGATTTCGAGCCAGTGGGACAAAATAGTGAAGAACTTGGACACTGTCTCTGATATTGTGTGACCTGGACATTATAAGCATCTGGGAGGATGGTGCTTGAGGTAACAGACAGCACCTGCAGGCAGGAGTGAGGGAGGGGTCCGGTGCAGCGGGAACGTGGCAAGCAACAACTCTCAACAGTATATAGGGATGCGTGCAAGTGCACAAGGGTGAATGTCTATGAATGTCAGTCAATACCTTGTTGGCTGAGTATATGACTGCAGCCACAGTAACTGCCACAATCCCTGAACAAACTATGGCATGTGTACATACTTAGGAAATGTAGTAAAATCAATATATTTTCATAAGCAAATACGGAAACTCTAATCACAGGTGTTAGTGACAAAAACAACAATTTGTGAATATCATTATCTAGAGCTAAACCATGTGCCTTCCCCTACAATACTATCTACCGTACCTTTCAATTTTTATTGTTTTTATGTTTCAACTTGTGGATTGTATATAGGAAAGGATGTTATATAAACTTTCTCAAGCTCTAATATAAATGAAATTGTGTATTGCTCAGTAACTCAGCTCAGTGGGTTCAGTCCGTGTTGCTAATGTCTGCTTAGGATAGAAATGTAGCTAAATTTGGCTGCCACATTCTTCACATCGTTGTGCATCCCGCAAACTAGTTCAAGTGCCAGAATCCAAATAAGAATTCCAACTTTCTACGGTTGCTATAAATCAATACGTTTCCACTGGCAGATAAAATTAAAAGCTAGGACATCATTTAATTTGTAGTAAAAACAATGCAGCTGGAAACTTTGGGTAAAACATGGGCAGTGGGGATATGGGGTTAGTGAAACAAGATGAATTTATGGTATCACAGAATATCTGTTTGCCAAATATCATTTCTCTGTACCTTCACACAATCCCTCTAAACAAGAGGAAATGCAAGGTTTGGAAAACAAAACCACATATAGAGCATGCGTTTGCTCCTTGACGATTCCTGTGCCAACACAAGCTAAATTTCAGATGTCCTTTGAACAGAGGCGGCTACTCTGCTATGGTGGAGGAGCGTCGCCCCACTGCTTTCTCGCAGTACGAGAAGACAAAACATAAAATGGTGATAACTTTTAGTTATTACCACTTTATGTTTGCTTTGCGGGAGGGCAGGTGAGTGGGGCTGCTCTGCTTTCCGAGCAGGGGAGGAGTGGTTTGCACACTCCTCTCGGGCCGCCCAAACCAGTCATTCGCACTTTGTGCTTCTCCATGCATGCTAGCACCTGGCTGAGCACCGTGTCACGGTGCTCCAGACCAATCACAATGCTACATGCAGCGTTGTGATTGGCTTAGGGGAGGGAGCCTCGCTGCCTGCTTCCTGTTCCTGTTGGAGGCAGGAGAGCAGGAGCAGTGAAGACACGGGACCCAGCGGATAGGTAGGTTTTAATTTTTTTTTTTTAATTATGAACCGACCCCTGCGCAACTCCCCGGGCAACCCCCACCACCCCACCCACAAGCCATGCCCGCCGCTACTGCCTTTAAACAAGCCCCGCCTTCGTTGCCATTGAAGCAGAGGTTTTTTTATCTGTAACTAGCTCACAGTTCAGAACAATAAGAGGTATGCTAAAATAGAAGCTTGGTCAAGTGGTATTAAAGCCATACAGAGCATCAGGTGTACGTGGCAGATCATTTTGGAAATCAATATTATTATTCAGTTAAATAAAGCCTTCAGTACACTAACACATTAATGAACATTTTGTAAAGCATTATTCTATTAAGGCACGCTGAATAAAATAATGTTTAATTAACATACATCGCAGATATGCACGAAAGGTAACTGCATATTAGTACTGATCTTGTGTTTCAAGTACTAATAATTATATTTTTATAGAAGTTTTACTTTTATGTTGAAATTATCAATGCTAAAAGATTTCTTTAAAGATGGTCAGTAGCTGAATAGTTCTAACTTGCTGTGGTCAGCTTTCTAGTTCTACAAGGGGCCGTTCTAAGAAATAACTTTACATGAATGAACAACTCATGCAATATTCTATGTCAGGACCGGAGGCTTCGGATAATGTTTTCTTTTTCTTCACTATTTATTCACATTTATTTCCCAGCAGCCAATTAAAATGTAATATTCCACAAAACTACATTTCTCAATAAACCACTCATGATGGCATCATCAGCCAACCAATAAGGACATGTCTATGCCAATATAATGTCCTGTTGCTGCTCCGCATCATAGATAAGTGCTATGATAATCCTTATTTTATTAATGTTGTTATTTGATGATATTTTGTGCTTTTGATTGATTTTTGGCACCGCGGGTGCTTGACCACATACATTGCACCTGACGTGGGTGCCAGGAGGTGGGAAGTGGAGCAGTTTATGGCTCGAACGCGTTCCCTATTTTTAGCTCGCTGCTCATAGCCCAAGGATTTGAAAGCTGCACTGAAGCCTCGGTATACTGGAAAACGCGAGCCACGCTGACTCACAAGAGAGAGTCTGCACTTCCGAACATCTTCCTTCACTTTGGTCTTTTTCAGCCTGTGACATGGTCCGCACTGATTGGGTGGCCTTACCCAATCAGATGCGAGGCTGGGAGGAGCCAGTTGTTCCCCCCGGCCTTTTCAGGATGGTCGCTGCGCGGACGCGGTAATCCCCTTAATTCACTGAAACACGAGTGAGTGTGATTGATGTGTTCTGGACCACTGTCCCTTTTAACTGTTTTTAAGTACTCTATTGCTTTTAAAATATTCTGTTTTGCACTGTTACCTCGCCACTTGACTAGCGCTTTCACCTTCCTTCACTTTGACCTTTTTCCGCCTGTGACACGGTCCGCACTGATTGGTGTCCTTACCCAATCAGATGCGAGGCTGGGAGGAGCCAGTTGTGCCCCCCGGCCTTTTCAGGACGATCGCTGCGTGGACGCGCTCAGCGGGCACGCCGTTGGTGTGCCTAAGGCAAGCCCGTCTGCACCCGTCCGCGCCTGGACGTCGCCAGGCGCCAGGCACTCTACCCTTTTGGAGACAAATAGATTGGTGTATTCTTCTAAAGAACTTCTCCAACTAAGAACCACCTGGAACCCATGCATCAACCAGGCCCGGGGCCCTGTTGATTGCCTGCCTCACTGTAACCACTGCAGGTACACTGTTAGAAGTGATGGCCATGCCGCTAAACCCCCCTCTCAGACTCTTAAAATCCTTAGTCTTAACTGCCGCTCTTTAGTCAAACACTATGCTGACGTATTGGACTTGATCCAATCGGAAGAACCAGACCTTCTGTTTCTCACAGAGACTTGACTCACCCCCAACAGTGTGGTTGAACCACAGTTGGCACTTCCACAGGGGTATCTAATAAAAACATTGAACAGAGAGGACGGCAGGGGAGGAGGGATAGCAATAATTTATAAAATCATGTACACCTGCAGTCTGACAAAAGAGCTAATCACGGACAGTGAAAGTGGTCTTTTCAAAATCTCTGTAAATCACAATTTTACCTTGACGGGACTACTTATCTATCGCCCTCCCGGACCCGCTAGAATGTTTAGGGATTCTCTCATTAACTTGATTTCTATCCTGGATGCTAAATCCGCTAATTTCAATATCATAGGGGATCTCAACCTCCATCTTGAGGACCACCACAACAGCGAGACTGCTGATTTTCTAGCAGATCTTGCTGCCTGCCAATTACTGCAATTTGTCTCTGGCTCTACTCACTTGGCTGGGCATCTTCTTGACCCAGTATTCTCTAACATACCTACCTTCAGAGCCCTGCCCCCCCTTCCCATGGCTTGGACTGATCATTTGCTCATCTCTATAGTACTACCCTACGAGAATCATACACCACGCATTTACCCTGAGGCTTTGCTAAAACGTCCTTGGCATAAGCTTAACGCTAATCTTCTCATGGACACCTTAAGTTCTCAAATGCCCCAACTGCCTGATGACGTTGAGGCAGCTGATAGATGTGTCCACGAGTGGCTCTTGCATGCTCTTGATAAACACATCCCTGCTAAACGTACATTACGGCGCAGAACCCACACCAATCCCTGGTTTAATGAGAAATTGTCCCAGATGAAAAAAGACTGCAAAGTTCTTGAACGGGCCTGGAGATGTAAATACGACCCTGCCCTTAAAACTCAATATCGTTCTGCCGTCAAGACCTATCACAAACTGATCAGGAAATCACGTGCTGACTATATCGCAGATACAATAAAGTGCAGCAACAATCCGGCCAAAAGCATCTTCTCCCTGCTTAACGACATAAAAAATCCGCCATCAGCAAGGGCCTCGACCACTCTCTCCAACTCACAATGTGAGGCTTTAGCTACTTTTTTTGTTAATAAAATTGAGAAGATCTATAAATCTTTCCCATCCATTATTAATAGCAAAAAGCGTACTAATTCTACCAATGGCCCAGGCACTCTTTTATCTTCCTTCCCAGCATTATCCTGCGAGACACTAGGGACTTTGTGCCTTAAAATCAAATCAGGATACCCAGCGGATCCTTTTAGACCTGATCAGTTTTTACAATTCCTACCCTTACTCCTACCCACGCTCTGTGAACTAATAAATTTGTCCCTCACTTCCACTACTGTTCCCACTTCATGGAAACGCGCCAAGGTCATTCCTCTGTTAAAGAAGCCTACGTTAGACGGCTCCAAAAGTTTTTGCCAGATCTATCTTCTTCCTTTTGCTGCCAAAATCACAGAATCCTATATGAACTCTATCCTTACTAAATTTATAGAGGCTAACAACATTCTTGACCCGGCGCAGAACGGTTTCAGGCCTGGCCACAGCATTGAATCTGCTTTATTGGCTGTGACTGAACAACTCCGGTGTACTTTGGAAGAGGGCCTGACCTCTGCTCTGATTCTCCTTGATCTTAGTGCCGCTTTTGACACAGTATCCCATAAAATCCTGCTGCAACGCCTTCAGGAGATCGGCCTAGGAGATTCTCCTCTCAACTGGTTCATGTCTTTTTTAGCTGACAGATCCTTTCAAGTCATCTCCTCTCCCTATGACTCCCAGAGGTAGCCTGTCCACCATGGGGTTCCCCAGGGCTCAGCTTCGAGTCCTACATTATTAAATATCTTTGTCCAGCCCCTGACGGAAGTGGCTAAAAGCAGAGGCCTTTCTATGGTCTCATATGCTGATGACACTCAGCTTGTCATCTCGATATCCAACACCTCTGATCAACATGTCAGCAAGTTCCACGTTGACATGATGGCCATTGCGGAATGGATGACGACCAATTGTTTGCAGCTTAATGCAAGCAAATCTGAGATCCTCCTGTTGGGTAGGGACACTCACCTCTGGAATAATCAATGGTGGCCCACGGCCTTGGGAATCCCTCCTACTCCTAAGGATAAAGTAAAAAATCTAAGTGTGTGGATGGACAGCGCACTTACCTTCCAGGCACAGACAAAACTAGTGGCGGGCAGCTGCTTCGGCCTCTTACGTGGCCTGAGGCCGCTGCTCGGGTTCTTCGACCTTCATACTCGCCAAGTCATCATCCAGTCTACCATCCTTTCTAGAATGGACTATTGCAACTCTCTGTATCTGGGTGCCAACAAGGCAGGCATTACTAGATTACAGAGGGTGCAAAACGCTGCTGCCCATTCCAACTTTGCCCTCCCACAGTCATGCTCTACGTCCAAATACATACATAAATTACATTGGCTCCCGGTGGAAAAAATAATTAAATTCAAATCTCTGTGCATCGCCACAGAATTTTTCATGCCCATGCCCCTTCCATTCTAACCAATCTTCTGACTCCCTATATACCAGAACGTGCCCTCCACTCATCACACCAACTACTGGTGTGCACCCCCCGTGTTAGAAGAGCCTGGGCGGGCGGACGTTCTTTCCGGGCTCTGGCTGTGTCTCTCTGGAATGCTCTCCCGAGCACCATCAGGAACCTACAAGACCATAGGGTGTTCAGGAAGGCAATCAAGACTTGGCTCTTCCCTTGATTGCTCCCTATGTCTCTGGCCCGCCTTTCTGTCTTTTCTGCGGATCCAGCGCTGGGACGCACCGTTGCTGGGGCAGCCATGCGCTCTACAAATCCGATAACATAACATAACAGTGCACAATAAATACTTCCCTACGCCCACAAGGGTGAGTGTAACCAGGTATGCAGGCTTTGCCTGAGGGGCCAGTGTCACTTTATATATAGTGTTTCTTAGCGGTTCTGCTTTTGTGCCATCATTGGGGTTGCCTCCTCCGCTGCTGCCAATTGCCCTTTGACCTTTTCACTGCGCCAGTAAATATCTGCCTAACAATGGCAGGGTGCCATTTTTTGAAGAGGATTGCCACCCTGATATGCAGGATGACCCATCCCTCTTGGAGGAGAACTTGGTTGAGGCCCTTGATGCCTCTGTGACACATTCAGTAAATCAGGCCCTAGCAGCTGCCCTTCAGCCTTTAACTAGTCACCTTCAGAGCTATGTCCTTCATTCTGCCCCCCTCCTGGCCGGGCCCATGAAGATAATGATGTGCCATCCAACGACTGGCCCACATTGCGATTATGACCTACATTTCCCACACATTTACCTCAGACCATGCTTACTCTGCATGCAACAGAACACCAGAGGGAATTATTCCTCCGCCTTCTGCCTCATATGACCCGGACTCTAATCCCCCCTTCCCCTCCTTCAGACACTGACGAGATGACTCCTCTAACCCAAAAATGCCAGAGGGCCCAATGCAACTCCTCCCGCTCCTCCTCCTACATCCCTCCACCTCTGCTGAGCCCCTGGATTTTGATCACAATGCCATTATCCATCCTCACTCCTCAGCTTGGGCCCCCCTCCCGCCTGTCACAGATTATGATCACGAATGCATCGGGAAGGGATTTGAAAAGGAGGTGCACTGCGAATGCCCCTACCCTGACTTTGCGGACAGAGTCACTGACACGCCAAAGATAGACCCCAATTTGGCAACCTTCCTGAAGCGCTCTTACAAGGATCCCAAGAAGGAGATTGACAGGTCATGGAAGGCCTGTCAAGATAAGGTCCTTGACCTGACTGGACCCTAATGCAAGATTCTAGAGATGGCAGTCTCTGTTAAGATACAGGTTCTCCCACCGACCCTTACACCTTAGCTGGATGGGCACAGTATGCTCAATTGGCCCTTATCTGCGGAGCGCCATAGGTCCATATGAATAAGCATATACCTTAAATTAGGGGAACTGGCCAATGCATAACCAGGCCCTAAGGCAAAGGGAATCCTCTTTGGAGACAGGTTTTTGCAGGATATTGGTAACTTCGTACAGACCTTCACAGCGCTTGATCAAGCACAATCATGCTTGCATAAGCTTTTCTGCAGCCAACACCTTTTTGGGATCGGCCACCCATACACTCCAAGTCCTTTCAGAACCTACCAGGGTGAAGTCCGTAACTATGACGCTTAGGCATGTCCCAACATCTATCTAGCCAGACCCCGAGAAGGGCGATTTCACTACCAAAGAGGCACCTCCTGAGGTCAAGGAAATTTAAACACCTCTTCAGGCGCTGCATGTAAGCCTTATTTCCATTCATCCATTCAACTGGGGGGGCAGGACACAACTCTTCCTCCACAATTGGGAAGCCATTACACAGGACCTGTGAGCAGGGCCGGACTGGGAACAGAAACCGGCCTTGGCAAACTGCTCAGCCGGCCCCCCCTGGGATGAGGGGGAGTGCAGCCGAGCAGTGTGCGAGGGCCGGTTTCGGCTGATTTTGTTACAGGGGGCCGATATTGCCGACCCCCGGTAACAAAATCGGGCCCCCAGGGGCCCAAAACCGGCCCCCACCCTAGCGGCCTACCGGGGAACCGCACGGTGCCCGCTATGGCCAGTCCGGCCCTGCCTGTGAGTGCTGGAGACTGTATCCGGTTTCAAACTAGAGTTTTTTGGGACCCCCCATCAGCCCCTCCTTCCACGCCCTCTACCTTTTTCCCTACTAAATCAACAATTTATTCAAAACTAACTGGCCCAACTTCCCCAGAAAGGGGTGATCTGTCATTGCCATCCCGATTCAACGGGGTTTTGGAGCAATATTTTCGAGGTTCCCAAAAAAGAGACAGTTGCTCGCCTGGCCATCAATTTGAAAGACTTCAGTTCATGGATAGATGGGGGGGATTCACCTCCTCAGGGACCGCCTTCAGGACGGGGATTGGATGGTCCATCTCGATCCGAAGGATGCATAACTTTTGATCCCTATCTTCCCCTCTCATCACAAGTTCTTTCAATTCACGTGGGAGGGTCAATGGTTTCCTTTCAAGGTTTTTCTTTTTGGTCTGTCCTCAGCACCGTGGCACTTCACCAAGGTGGTGCGTCCAGTAGTGGAACAATTGCGCTCCAAGGGTGTGCGTCTTATCATTTACCTCAATGACATCCTCTTGATGGTGCAGGACAAAATTCTCCTTCTAATCCATCTTTTATGGACCATTCGACTGCTCCAGGATTTGGATTTTCTGATCAATCAAGAAAAGTCCAGTATTTGTCCCACCCAGGGCATAGAATTCTTTGGCTTCCAAATAAATTCAGTGGTTGCTCTCCTTTCCCTTCCCCATCAGAAGCAGAAACTGGTTCAAAAATAATTTCGATCGGTCCCTCTCCAAAGGCAGAATTTCTCTGACAATTCTAGCCAGAATTGTGTATCTATTAGGTTCTACCATACAGGCAATAGTCCCAGCTCAATTACACTATCGGGCTTCACAACATCTGAAGATCAGGCATCTTCAATGAGGTCTTTCTTTTTACGAGATGATCAATCTCACTCCAGACACCAGAGCAGAGCTGCAACGGTGGCCCAATCACATGGCAGCCTGGAACGGCAGGGCAATTTTTGGCTCTTGTCCAGATGTGATGATTGAATGAAACACCGGCTAGTGGGGTTAAGGAGCCAGATGTGGGAACATCTCAACGGACGGGCGATGGAACTCCAATAAATCTCAGTTCCATATCAATTGCTTGGAGCTCTTGGCGGGCTCTTTCGCCATCACAACTCTTGCCCCTCACCTATCCAGATGTTGTGTATTACTGAGGATGGACAAACATCTCTGTGGTCCAGTACATCAACAAACTGGGTGGGACCAAGGGACATATGTAGGTAATTTCTATTTACCGATTCCTAAATACCGAATTTTACCAATTCGGTATTTAAGAATCGGTAAATAGAATGTAGGTAAACATTCGGTAAATTTTACCGATTCGGTAATATTCGTTATTACCGATTCGGTATTTACCGAATCGGTAATAAGGAATACCTTCCCATTCATTCCTATGGGCCTGGAGGCCCATAGGAATGAATGGGAAGCTATTCACTATTACCGATTCGGTAAATACCGATTCGGTAATAGGGGGAGCATATTCAAGGGTGGCAGGGTGTCAAATTGACACCCTGTTGCACCCCTGAATCGTGCATGTGTGCACATGTGGCGTACATACATGCCCTAAGGGCATGTATGTCTGCCACATGGCACTTTTAAAAAGCACAAAATTGCTTTTTAAAAGGTATTCGGTATTTACCACCAACTTGTAGTTGGTGGTAAATAACGAATCCTTAAACCAAAATGCACTCACTTGAGTGCTCCCTACATAGGATTTAAGGAATCGGTAATTTACCGATTCCTTAAAATAACGAATCGGTAAATTACCGACTCCTTAAATCCGGCCTCCTACATCGCAAAGGGCTAAATACTGGTCGGTAACGGGAAATTTACCGATTTTCGGCCGTTACCGACCGGTATTAGCCCACCTACATATGGCCCCAAGTCCCAAGTGTTGGTGGAGATTTCCAAAGAATTTTGGCATTACTGTCTTCAGCATCACATCCCAATGATTATAAGAATATCTCCCAGTTTGAGACAATATAGTGGCGGACTGGAATTCTTTGTATCTCCGAGATGCCAGCGAATGGAAATTACATCTCTCCATATTCCTCTTACTTCAGAAGCAATGGGACCCATGAAACACATACCTTTTCTTCCTCCGCCTGTCCAACCAGCTCCCAAAATTATTTTCCTGGCACCCGTACTCCGATGGCTCTGGCCACAGATGTCTTCCTTCAGGATTGGCAGGGCCCTCTACATTATGCCTCCCCTCCCTTTCTTTTGAGTCCAAGATTGTCATTCATTCTGATTACTCCATTGTGGAGGTCCCAACCACGGTTCCCTGTTCTGATGGAGATGTCTTACGGGTGTCTGTCCCAGATTTCTCGATTCCTGGAACTTCTTCTGGAAACGTCAGGAGCTTGACATCTTTTACTGATGCATAGCCATCTGCATCTCATGGCGTGGTGCATTTCAGGGACCCTTGGCTCTTGAATGTCTATTCGGAACAATCTGAGATATTCCTTGTCCGTTCCTTGTCTGACACCACACACGAGCATTATGCCTCTGCTTGGCGATGCTGGCTGGGTTAGTGTGACCAGCAGAGTGTGGATCTCCTGGGGGCCCCTATTATCTTTGTGATAAATTTTCTAGCAGGACTAGCATCTTCAGGATTGACTTACTCTTTGGTTAACAACTATCATTCTGCCATCTCAGCTGGGCACGCATTGGTAAATGGGAAACCAGTAGGTGATCATCTCTTGGTGTGCTTAATTATGCATGAGATTCATTTGAGCAATCCCCGAGACCCAAATACAATTATTTATGGGCAGTGAATGTTGTCTTTCCTTCCTACAGAGATGGTCAACCAATTCCTACCTTTCACGGAAGCAGTTGTCAGCAAAGCTGACTATGCTGCTTTGTTTGGTATCTTGCAGAAGAGTGTCTGACGTTAAGGCTCTGGATTTAACAGGTAGAGTGTTTACTCCCAACATAGTTTTTTTTAATCTGTCTAGGAGAACTAAGACAGATTCTAAGCTGATTACTTATCCACATTTTCCACATTTTCCAAACAATGCCAAATTGTGTATTGTGCAATGTTTAAATGTTTGAAAGAATATGAGGACCGGACTAGAGAATTCCGCCATTGTGGTGGCGGTCAGTTATTAATTTCACTCTTAATTCTGTCTCCTCTGTCACTTTTGCTAGATGGGTTAAATGGCTTTTAAGAGAGGCGGGTGTCGATACCAGTAAAATTGGGGCACACTCTGTCAGAGGACCAATGACCTTCCTGGGTTCTCAGCTACAAGACTTCATGAGGGCCGCTGACTGGTCTTCGGATTCTACTTTTAAAACATTCTATTGCAAACCTATTGTAGATGCAGCCTCAGTGGTTGTAAATCAGCTTTAAACAAGCATAATCCGAAGCCTCTGGTCCTGACAGAATAAAAAAAATTCTAGCCCACGCGTCTAAGAATTTTCAATTCTATTAAGGACTTGGAGCTGAGGATTATCCCACCTGATTCATCTTACAAGTTATATCTGTAAGGTCATATGATGTTTATTGCCCATCCCTATGCTGATTTAATGTGATTGTTGAATTCTTCCAATGCTAACTTAAGGGCATTAGCTTCATGGAATGTGGTCCTTTTCCAGTGTTCTTGGAAATTACATGTTCTTTATTTTTTCTAGGTTCTGAGCAGAAAACAGAATGAGTGGATTTCAGCTGGATGAGCCCGGATTCCTGTTCTGATTCAGGTATTTCGACAAGTATTTTGGTTCAGTTCTACAGTCACATGGCCAGTTAGGTTTGCCCAGTTCATCCAGTTCTCAGCATTCTCAGGTTTATAAGACTGTTCGCTGTCACTGTCAAAGAAAGAGGATTAGATAAGGCATCTGTACATTATATCGGCATAGACATGTCCTGATTGGCTGACTGATGATGACATCATGAATGGTTGATTGGGAAATGAGGTTTTGGGGAATATTACATTTTAATTGGCTGATGTGAAATAAATGTTAATAAACAGCGAAGAAAGAGAAAGCATAATACTCGCCTCCGAGTCCTTAATAGAATTGAAATTTCTTAGACGCATTAGCTCGAAAGATTTTTAGATGAGGCACACTTACTAACAGAATAAATGTTAAACTGTAATCTTCAGTGCTATTGCAACCAGCCAGCAACGAAGTTCCAGTTTCTCCTGGGATGGGAGATAAGAAGGTGGATGCACCATCACTCTTTCCCCTTATAGTCTGTGCCCAACCTTTCCCACTGCAGAAGCAGATATAAAGAGCCAAAATGCAGTTACTCAATGCAGGACAGCCAATAATGGAGTGGGCTGAGCCACTAGTTTATGCTTTGAGCTGTGTTGGGCAGGAACAAAACGTGAATGACACTTCAAAAAAACAATCGGATATTAAAATTAAAAACTGACCCAAAGCCCATTTATATTTGTACATATTTTTATGACTTTTCTGGAAATCATGAGGCTGGCAAGACAGGTAAAGCTGTCTCTGTGCCAGAGCTAAAAAGTGTATTTCTTTAACATGCTTGTATGATTCTTCTAAATAGATCATATTATATCCCTGCATTGAGAGATATTTATTAAAAGTGATACTTTTTAAATATGAACTTTGAAACATTCAGTTTATCAACTGCCTCGTGCAATTCAGCAAAATATCTATTCCGAATGTTCTCTGTTGCAATTGGATGATACTACATAGGAGCAATGCACGGCTTTTGTTAAGACCCAAGGCTTGCCAGCTTCCCAGTCAAATATTTTAGAGATTCCTCATGTCCTTTCTCCTACTCCTGAATGAAGTTTATTTTGCCAGAACGTTGGTTCTCCCTGAAACCGTGTATGCCCTTTTCTTATGAGGACTAAGAAACCATGTTGCACCTGTAACATGCAAGCATTTTCATATTTTAGTGCACACCCTCCTTAAAGTTTCCTCACAAGAGACCCAGGGCCTCATTTCTGAGGCCCCTTGCGGCACATTTGCTCTGCCGGAACGTCACTTTTTGGACGTTCCGGTGGTGCAATGTGCCGCAGCATATTTCCAAGGCCATGTAAAGCCACTTTACGTGGCTTTTCATGGCCTTGTAAATATGTGCCCCTTTCATGCAGAACACTGCGTGAAAGGGGAATTCCATGGGTGTTGCAGTGGGTGTTCACACTCATTACCCATGGAATCTGAAGCATTCCCAGAATTACGAGAAATCGTAAACCTGGGAATGCATCCAATCTAGTGGTGGCATTATGGAGGCGCAACGAGGAAAAATGTTTTAACTTCTCCTTGTCTTTTCCTTTTTCTTTGTGTTCTGCATTCTGAAGCACACATAGAAAGAGGAAATCGCCTGAATTGATTGTTTTTTCCCCATGAAGGCCCTTCCTGCACAAAATCAATTAGCCCCACAACGCAGGTTCCCTTGCACTATGGGTCAAGGGTGCCTGCATTGACGCATGGCAGCCCATAGTGCGTCAGCACAGGGAAAAAGGACAGGAATGCGCCATATCACATAGGGTAAAGAGTCAGAATATCGAGTTCAAAATGCCGACTTGCACTAATATCGAGTGCAGAATATCGAGATACAGAAATATCGACTGCAAGAATATCGTGGTCAAGAATATCGAGTTTAAGGTAAGAAATATCGTTTTCAAAAATATCACTGTCATTATTTTTCGCTTGCAAAAATATGGGGGCACATTACGATACCCGGCGTAAATAAATCCGCCAGGCATGGAAGCGGCAAAAATCCGCCCGCACACACCGCCTGAACACCGACCACGCCATTATGAGTACACAAACCGAAAACCGCCATCGGCGGAAAATCACACAAAATACCGCCCGCCATCGTCCGAGTCGGAGTCAAACCGCCCGCCACGGACGGAAACACGCACGACAACACAAAACCGCCCGCCCACACGGCCGACACACCGCACGTGAAATTACGATCGCACCGCCATGAGCGCGGAAAAACAACAAATATACCGCCCGCTAGCGCAAACAACGCCGATGAGAATCGACACGGCAGAAGCCATGGCGCCCACGTACCTGCACAGAAACCATCCGCACACAAAACCAATAGCACACAACATGGCCAACAAGTCCACACAGCAAGGCACACACAAATACACAAGCACAGTACACATCCCGAAAACACCCCCCGGACAAACAAAAAATACAAAGGCCAGAACCCCAGACACAACACACCTGAAAACAACAGACCATGAGGACACACCCACATAGGTGAGTACAAAAGCAGCACTCCCACAGACCACAACCCCTTGCTACATTGCAAACCAGAGAGGAGAGGAGAGGACACAGTGACACAGCAAGGACAGCAGCACACCACAGAAACGCACACATCACAACCACCACCACCACCACCAAACACCGGCACCACAAACCCCCTGCACATTACACAACACACACCGCACCAGCACCACAAACACCATGGCACCACAAAGGATGCCCAAGTTCACGCCCATGGAGCTGACGGTCATGGTCGATGAGATCATCAAGGTGTACCCACAAATCTATGGGAACATGGTCCAGCACACACCACTAGCCACCAGAAACAGAATGTGGACCCGGATCGTAGACCAGGTCAATGCAGTCGGGACCCTGCCCAGGAACAGAGTCGAGATAAACAAACGTTGGAATGACGTAAAGAGCCTGGTCAAGAAGAAGGAGGGCAAAAACAGAGAGCTGGCTGCCGTCACTGGCGGAGGGAATCCCGCGCTCTTTAAGACCTTCAAAGCGTGGGAGGAGAAGGTGCGAGTCGTAATCCATCCGGAGATCCTCGCCGGATTAGCAGGGGAGTGGAGGCTGGTAAGTACAAACTAATGTATACTAGCACACCGCTATGTACACACATGCGCAACCACCATGCCACAGCTCCCAGGGACAAACACCCCCATGTCCAGCACACAATACACAACACATCACACGCACATGCAACAGACACTACCACACACAGGCCAAACCGAACAACTGTAAGATGCGTGGGGACATGTGTACACTAAGCCAGCCACGTAACCACCAACAGGTCCCCAAATATGCCAGAAGCGCCACAACGAGCACCCACCACACCCATGTGTCCGCCACAGCTGCACTAACCGACAAGTAACAGGTAAGTGGCAGGAACACAAAGTGCAGTGGGTGGGACGGTGGACAGCCCAAGTACAACACACACCAGGCCCCAGTCCCACAGCACAGCAAGGAGGAGCATCCCCCACACCCCACAGCCACGTGTCAGCCACCGCAGTGCACAACGACAGCCGAAAGGCAGACATCACGGTCCACAGCAATCGGTGTCAGTGGGTGTACAGCCACCCCCACGACCCACTACACCCCCCACCCCCAAAGACCTGCAACATGGAGCACCCCCCGCTTAGAGCCATGTGGCATCCAGTACAGTGCACGCACGAACAACTTGCAGGTGGGAAACTGGACAGGGCTGGATTACTGGAGGCATGAGGACCATAACACCACCAACACATGGGACATGTCACGTAGCACACGAACACGCAGCACCGCCCACCGTCACGAACAAGTGAACAATGTGCACACGGACATGAACAGCAGACTCACACCCCACATGACCCATCACAGACATAGCAACACCCAAGGAGCCACGTCTGCATGCACAAGCCACACTGAATATAGTCCCACACGGCAGCCACTGTGCAACTCATCACACACAACCGAAACACCATTGAAGTCCTGTCCATGTAGCCCCCACTGCCTGTCAACCCCACACCCCACAACTACGCCTATGTAAGACAAACAACACTAGACGCAACAGAGCGGAACAACAGAAATGCACACGAACACCACTGAACCCATCAAACTCACAGACACACCATGCACATACAACATACCATCCATCCCATCCGTCAGCCCCAGTCACATGAAAGGCATGTCATCCGCACAGCTGCCACACATACAGCAGTCACGCTAAGACACATTCCCATGACCAACCATGTGCCAGAAGTCAATTAAGCGCACGACACACTGTGAGCAACAACACACAACATGGGCCACACCCCCCGAGCACTGCAGTGATGCACATGGCACAGGGCAGCACGCACACCAAGGAGATGGGACAACTGCAATACGTTGGCTGGCACACAACTATCACTCACTCATAACGATGCGTCCAATGCCATGTCCAGTAACCACAACAGACAGCAAATATGCAGGGCATGTCAGGCATGCACACACCTCAGACCATGCACTGTCATGCTGCCACAACACATGTCACGTTCGGCACCCATGGCTCACAGCATGTACCCCAAAAGCATATCCCCTCCCAAATGCGAATCTGGGGCATGGCCCCCATGTTGCCATATGCGTTCCTAAGCGTTCCATTTGAACCCCAAAAGCATATTCCATCCCAAATGCGAATCTGGGGCATGGCCCCCATGTTGCCATATGCGTTCCTAAGCGTTCCATTTGAACCCCAAAAGCATATCCCCTCCCAAATGCGAATCTGGGGCATGGCCCCCATGTTGCCATATGCGTTCCTAAGCGTTCCATTTGAACCCCAAAAGCATATTCCATCCCAAATGCGAATCTGGGGCATGGCCCCCATGTTGCCATATGCGTTCCTAAGCGTTCCATTTGAACCCCAAAAGCATATCCCCTCCCAAATGCGAATCTGGGGCATGGCCCCCATGTTGCCATATGCGTTCCTAAGCGTTCCATTTGAACCCCAAAAGCATATCCCCTCCCAAATGCGAATCTGGGGCATGGCCCCCATGTTGCCATATGCGTTCCTAAGCGTTCCATTTGAACCCCAAAAGCATATTCCATCCCAAATGCGAATCTGGGGCATGGCCCCCATGTTGCCATATGCGTTCCTAAGCGTTCCATTTGAACCCCAAAAGCATATCCCCTCCCAAATGCGAATCTGGGGCATGGCCCCCATGTTGCCATATGCGTTCCTAAGCGTTCCATTTGAACCCCAAAAGCATATCCCCTCCCAAATGCGAATCTGGGGCATGGCCCCCATGTTGCCATATGCGTTCCTAAGCGTTCCATTTGAACCCCAAAAGCATATCCCCTCCCAAATGCGAATCTGGGGCATGGCCCCCATGTTGCCATATGCGTTCCTAAGCGTTCCATATGAACTCCAAAAGCAAAGTACAAACCAGACCCAGGATGGGCCAGGAGCCCGCATACACCAGAGTCACAATGAGTAGGGGCAAAGCAACACACCCATCGGCATGGCCAATCCGTCCCATGCCACATGTGCACAGCACACAGTCCCATTGCCTAGCACACACAACTACAGATGCCACAGCCACACACTCGCCTCCGGGAAACCCATGTACGAGATTGCACGAACTGCCAATGTCAGACGACTAATACATACTTCGCCAGGTGCAACACAATAACAAATCTCATTTTCTCCACAGGTGACGAACTGCTGGACGCTGGGGATGGAGACAGCAGCCAGCACAGCCAGCCTACAAGCCCCCAACGAGGACACACGGATCTGGAGGATCTGTCCACCTCTTCGGACACGGACCACCAAGCTGGCCCATCTGGCGTGGCAGGGCCCAGCCGCTCCCCAGGACCCCTCCTACCCACCAACCCATCATCCAGGGATGCTGAACAGTCCCAGTCCCCTGCTGCCACTGTCGTTGCGGCCACACCCACGGTCATTGCGGCCACTACCACTGCCGCAACCGCCACCATCGCCGCACCGACCACCACCGCCTCCACCACCACCACGTCTTCGCTGGCACCAGCCCCAGCGCAGGTGGTGGCCCGGCCGACTGGATCCACCCTGGGAGCCACAGCGAGGACCGTGGTGTGCAATGTGGCTAGTGGGCAGGCCGGTGGCAGCAGGACTGGTAGGAGGAGCAGGGTCAGGGAAACGCCAGCCTCCCTGGGAGCCATGCCCTGCCTCAAATGGCCAGAGTCCTTGGGGCCTATGAAGAGGCCCAAGGACAATGGGCCAGGTCTGCCACTGACACGCGGGAGGTGCTGGGGGTGCTGAGGTCCATGGACGCCCATATGGGCCAATTCGTGTCCCGTATGGACCAACTCGTGGACCTCATGGGCCAGCTGGTGGTGGCGGTGGGGTCACAGGCAAGGCCAGCAACACCACCTCCGCCACCACCTGCTAGGGCGCAGGGTCGGCCAGCAGTGTCCACTTCCCTGCGTCCACAGCCAGTGAGCACACCTCACCCACCACCAGCAGGTCGCCACCACACACCCCCTCCCAAACGTGGAAGGGGCCGTCCGAAGAGGAAACAGATCTCCCGGGAGGACTTCGCACGCTCCAGTCGCAAGTGAGGCAGCCAGCCAGCCTTCCGCCAGCCTTCCTTGACCAGCCACTGCATTGACTTGCTCTACGATCCCACTCCACACAGCCAGCTGGATGGCATGTGTGTGTTGGACTATGGACATAGAACCAGTGGGTACACCCTGATCATCACGCAGCCATGACCGACAGCTCATTGTCACTGCACGCACCACTTTTGTTATCACCTTACACACAATCACATGTCACAGTTCGTAATAAATGCACCTTATTCACTAACTGCTGTTTGTGCCCTGTGTTTTATTTGTACGGAATACAACGGCCACCTTGGGCGGAAGGGCACCTGATGCGTGGCATGGCAATGGAATCCGGAGGGCCTGTAGGGACCTAGGGGTGGGAGACAGAACAGGAGCACATTCAATGAGTGTGTCACACACCCATCACACAGTACATGTCAACAACTACAAGCAATGTACACACATCGCACAGAGCAATAGGGCACAATGCCACAGTCACCAACAGTGGCATACTACCCTGGCCATGGAGCGTTGACACACTGCACGCAGTGAACATACGGCCACCCTGACACAGCACACACACACCTGCACAGATACAGACACATCATCCGTCGTACATGGACACTCACCGTCAAGTGAAGTAGCGGGCGATGAGCTGCTGGCGCACATTCCCAGCTTCCTCCTCTCCGCTGTCCACCTCACTCGAGCTGTCCTGGTCTGCGGGCTGGGGCCCTGGTTGATCTCCGTCATCCACAATGAGGGGGATCTGCTTCCGAATGGCCAGATTGTGCAGCATGCAGCACGCCACCACTATCTGGCACACCTTCTGTGGGGAGTACGCCAGTGCACTCCCGGTGCGGTCCAGGCACCTGAACCTGGACTTGAGGAGGCCAAAGGTACGCTCGACCACACGTCTGGTCCTCCCATGTGCCTCATTGTATCGATCGTCTGCTGGGGTGCGAGGATTCCTCAATGGACTGAGCAGCCATGCCCCATTCGGATACGCAGAGTCACCTGGGTGTGAGGGACACAGAGAACCGTAGCTATTCCAACTGGACAGGGGACAGCATCGCACAACCAGCACGCTACACCACTCCACATACTCACCGACAATACAGGCACGATCCTGTTGCAGATTGGCCATCAGTCGTGGCAAGATGCTGTTGCGCATTATGTGTGCGTCATGGGCCGAGCCTGGAAACTTTGCACACACGTGGGTGATCACCATGTCCGCAAGGCACACCACTTGCACATTCAGGGAGTGCGTGTGCTTCCTGTTGCGGTACAGGTGCTCAGTGGCCTGTGGTGGAACAAGGCCAACATGAGTGCAGTCAATGGCTCCCACGACGTGTGGGATTCTGCCAAGGGCATAGAATGCACCCTTCACTGCCGCCAATTCACGAGCCCTGGGGAAGCGGATGTACCTGTTCCGGTACAGCATCATGGCTGCCAGTACATCCCTCAGCACCTTGCTGAACATGGGCTGGGACATCCCTCCTCCACTGCCCACTGTGTGCTGGAATGACCCAGTGGCGAAGAAATGCATGGCGGCCATCACCTTAGCCGTGGGGGTGACAGCAGTCGGATACACCCTGCGGGGACGGAGATGGGGCTCTAACATGGCACACAGTCGATGCAGAGTTGGCCTGTCCAGCCGAAACTTCCTGATTACCTCTGTATCGTCCATGTCCGCCAGCAATTGGTATGGGCGGTCAATGTTCGGTCTCCGCCTGGGTTAAATGGCAGAGGACACATGTCAAAGCAACACGGCACATAGCAATTTCGCATACACATCACTGACATGACTGAGCAAGCACATGAGCCACAGCCCAGCTGTCAAGCTGGGACGGCACGGCCACAATACACTTACACAGGTCTCCCAACAATGGCAATGGCAAGTGAGACATACCACTGCCATGTGCATGCACATGGGGATCTAGGCCCCAATGACTTGCGGGGCGTGCTGATGGGGACTGACTGCATATTCGTCAAGCGGCAACGCCACGGCAACATGAGTGTCTGCTGAGCATGGAACTGCTTCCGAGGGTGGATGAGTATGGCACACGACGACGACGATGTGGGCACGGGCTGAGCGGCCAATACAAGTGGGACCTGTGGCACGAGGGGATATGAGACAGTAGTAGGTGTCAGCACTGCACCCTATGTACAGCACTGTACGGATCACAGCTCCCGAAACATTGACTGGTGTCCACATTGACAGCCCCATGCCAAGACGGCTGTGTGCTTGCAGTCACAGGTGAGAGGTTACATTGCACGTGCCAGGTGGCAGACGTACATAGTGGGAGCTGGCATGTGTGTGCATGTGTCTCCTGTTCAGGATCCACCAGATGGGCGCTGACTCTGTACTGACCATTGGACACAGCATGTTCCGTGGAAGGCTTGTGTGTGTGGGATGGTGGCACTGGATGTGCCTCCGTTGGGTGGGGGGCCATGCACAGGGCGGGTACGTCGATGATTGCGCATTGTTGGTCACGGTGGGTGCACCAACTAAAATGTGTTGCCCTGTGTTCAATTCCTATGTCCGCATGATGATGGACTGTGGATGTGGGCAGACTACACATTGGTCGATGTGCTGTCTATATGCATGTGCCTTCACACCAGGCACAGCTGCCCCTGCACATGTGACCCCTGCTGGACTCGCTGCTGGGTCTGTGGAGCTGATGCACCTTCTGCGCGTGGGGCGGACAGCTCTCCTCACTTCCCTCATTGCGCATGTCATGTCTTTGCCGCAGGTGACATGGATCATGGAGGGCCCACATGTACGCGTGGGTAGGCTACACATGATTGTTCACTGGTCGCCACCCCCAGTCAGTGTTTCGAATGGGAAGGTTGTCGTGCTGGTGGTATGTTCGATGTGGCGGATGGGCGGGCCTAGGTGCGGGCTTACATTCCGGACATGGGGGGTAGTTGGATTGGCGACTAGTTGCAGTACACACGGGACACGTCTCTTCCTTTCCACATCTGGGTCATCCCTTGTACTAACTGACAGTGATACAGTCATCTTCGCCCCAGCCCTCATGTCCTCCCCTCGCCCCCCAATATGCATGCTCACCTGCGAGGCTAGCGCTTGCACAGGCAGCCCCAAGCTCGCACCAGAGAGGGCAAGGAGTGAATGTGTGGGTCCAGTTGCACGAGTGGGCTGTCTCAGGGTATGATGTGTGGCGGGACGCCGTCCACCTGCGTGGTGCCCCAAATGGAGACCCGGCCTGCATGGACTATGCATCACAGTCTTCGCCTTCCGGATCCGCCACCTGCGACACCCAGTGGCTGTGGCTGCCCTTGCGGCCAGGCCGCGTCCGTCTGTGGCTGTTGGCCCACACATTCACTCTTTGGCCTCTCTGGGGAGGGCTCGGGGGTGGTGGCGCACGCGCTTGCACTTAGTCGCAATGGCATGTGTCGTGGTTGGTATGATGGGCAATGGATGGGATGGTGCGAGCCACCTCCCGTGACGTCAGTGCTGCTCGTGCTGTGGTGCGTCCCCATACACTTCCATGTGACTTGTGCCATGCTAGACGTTGAGGTTCTATTGCCTGCGTGATATGACCAGGAGGAGCGCGAGGAGACCTCTCACACACCATGCTCCACTGCCATCCCGTGCCCTGTATCGCCTGTGCGGATTGACTATGTTGGGGTTACACCTGGTCGACTGGGGCTGTGTGTGCCTTGTCAAGGGGCATGGCGGGCGCACAACAGGATCCAGCTTGTCCACAGAGGGTGGGCTGAGGTGCGCCTGGTACCGCCTTGTACGTGTGCCCGGCTGCTGTGCACACACGTGTTCACTCCCCCCGACAGGTGTCCTCTCACAATGCCCAGGGAAGCGGTGGTGTACTGTTCATGACCCCTCCCAACACGGCGTGCTCCAACTTGGCATGTGCGCATCTACCCGTCGCACCCACCCACCTGAGCACTGCGTCCATACGACTTCACACGACACATGTGTGTCTTCCACAGTAGTGCTACTCATTTGCGTTGACATCCAATACCAGTGGACTACATGGTCATGTCACGACTGCCGTGTACTTCACATACTCTCATCCTCTCTCATTCGTACTTGTGAAATGAGTCAGCGGAGACAGTTTTGGTTTCAAACATTATATTGAGTCTTCTGTCCTCTGTGATGCAGTATAGTGGACACTACTGGCAGCGGAATACATGTTGAGGATATACTGAGCATGATTACAAATGGGATAGGGTGTGGGGTTACATCTGCTTGGCCAAGGCTGTGCTAATGTACATTTACGTATAGCTGCGGAGCTGCGGACTTTGACACAGACGGTATACATGTAGCCTACCAGACCGCTCGGCATCATGGGCACAGTCCATCTCAGTTCCATGTGACAGGTTTGCTGCGGTTGTTCCTCATGCACGCGTGCATGTGAGATGACATCAGGGCATGTGCTTGCGTGCATGCAGCGGCGTGCCACTTGTTGTTGCACTGTGGTGGTTACTGGACATGTCACAGTCACTGGGGTCGTGTTGTTGTTGTATGCACTTGTCGTCCATGCAAAGGTCCTGGTATGGGATTCCCGGGCGGGGGTGGGAGGGGTGCAGCACCCACAGACTCCAGGCGACCTATTCATGTCCACTGAGCGGTGTGTGTGTCCATGTGCGCTGGATCCATGTCGTGTCCTGGTTGTTCGTGCAGTTCCGTCCATGTGGGTGCGATGCACAGAGCCCATGCCACTGCCTCCCACGATGCATGCGGTGTTCCTGGATGTGATGGGGAACAGTGTGCATGTCCCGGTCATATCCGATGTCATGGCGATGTCGTTGATGGTGTGGTTACAGTTGCCGGTCGTTTGGTATGGCTGTTGTGGTGGTGACTGGCCAGTCCGTGCGGAAGCTGAGCATGGGTGCGGGGTTGGACTTCATAGGTCACTCGGGGAACCTGCGTTGTGGTCCGACGTATTTACAGGTTGTCAGGTATGCGATGCCGTCCAGCAGGGCTTCCATGTCATTGGTGGTGTACATGTTTGCCAGCCAATGAAGCGGATGGTGGCTGTCAAGGTGTTGTTCATAGGTTGTCCCTTGGAGGACCATGATGGGGCATGCTGGGTGACATTCGATGTAGCTGTTCTCGATGATCCGTCGTGTGGAGGCACAGTGGTTCCATTTCAGTGCGCGTGCGATGTTGGCCACATACGCCATGCCCCCATAGGCAGAGCAGGCCCTGTCGTGTGCGTCCAGAGGGAGGAGTAGTGGTAGCAGGTCCGCCTTCAGACATGCCGGGTTGGAGAGGCATATCTCGACGGGATGCTGGTAGGGACACCTCCGACAGTAGAAGACGGGCATGACGCAGCTGAACAATGTGATGCGGTAAGTCAGTCGGTAACTTACGTTCAGCAGGGACAGGAGATCGCATCCCAATGTATGTATCGTGTTGGTTTGGTACAGCTTGAGCTGTTCGGCGTAGTTGGGTAGGTGTGTTGCGGTTGCCATTTCGCAGCGGTTCGTAGAGGTGGCGTGCTCCGGCTGTGTGTGCAGTCTGCAATGTGCACGCTCCGGGGTTGCTGTGAGCTCTGTGTAGTCGTGGGGAGACAGGACTTGTGTTCTGTTGGCTTGTTTGGAGGACACGGGCCCTCTTCCCACATGCTTCTCAGACAGTTCAAGGTCAGTGCTGTGTGACTCCTTCCAATTAACTTGCATGTGGCCGACATGGGGGAGTGTTTTCTTCTTTCTTCCCCGTCCGTTGTGTGCTTCTGTGATATGCGCTATCTGCCCTGTGGTCGGTCTCCTCGGCATGCCTGTGTTGGTCTATTCTTGGACAATGGCTGTATTCACCGGCTTCTGTCGTAGGGCTGTGGTTTCGGTGTTGGAATGGAAGGTCATTCAGTGCTGTCTGCTCTCCCTTGTGTGGGCGGCAGGCTGCCTTTCCGCTCTGCGTTGGGCCTTGTGTGTGGATGTAATTCTTGGGCCACCTGTTGTCGGTCCCCGGGCTCTTTGGTGTTCCGTTTCATGTGTCTTGTTCATATGTGCAGGGTGGTATGGGTTTTTCAGTGTGGTACTGGCGTTCCTCTTCCCGAAGGGGCCCTGCTTCTCCTAGTTGGTGTTGCCGCCGCTGTGTGCTACGCCATGTTTGTTACACTGGGGTGTGTCCTGCTGTTGCGTGACTTCACTGACATGTGTGCGTCGGTTGTGTGGCGTTGGGTGTTGTCCGTGAATTGGGCGTTGGGGACATGTCTGTGGCCGGCCTGTCACGTGTCATGTGCGTTCGGGGTGGGGCTGATGTGTGTGCTGCTTGGTTGTGTCCCTGTGTCTGTGTGCGACGCATGCATGGCGCTGCGGTTGGCCTCTGCGTTGTGCGCATGTGTGGCGGCGTCATCGGCGCTTTGGGGCCGTGACGGGGTGGTTGGTTCCTAGTCCCAGGTGGTGTGTACACATGTGTTCTGCGATGTTACGATTTGGCCTGTGTGTCATATGTGGATGCAATGGTGGATGTGTAGTGTGCACGCGCTGGTGGGGGTTGTCCGCTTTTCCGCCCTTGCACTGTGTGCGCTGTTTGCGTGCACTTGTTGTGTGTGTGCCTACCTGCGTCTCCGCGGTACGTTGCGTCCTTGGTGGTGCATCAGCAGAAGCATGGGAAGGGCCTGCAGTGCTGGATTCATGCCCGGGGTGCCGCTTCTTCGTTGTCCGTGCTCTGCGTCCGTGTTTCCGCCTCTCTTTCACGTGCGGTGTCTCTTTGCCGTGGGAGCCGTTTGTTTGCGGCATCGTAATTTATGCGCCGGGCGGGACGTGTTTCGTCGGACGGTGTGTGTCAGTTGTGCTGCGCCGCTACGTGTGCGGGCGCACTTTGATGGCGGACGGTGTTGCTGGCTTGCCGGCGGTGTTTGGCCTGCTTTTCGCATCATAATTGGGCGGGCGTGTGGACTGCTGCGTGCCGGCGGTAACTGGTGGTTTTTGCATCCGCCAGCACGGCGGTTGTGCTTCCGCCCGCCATCGTAATGGGCCCCATAGTTGTTAAAAATATTTTTTCGTCTAAGTATTGCAATTGTTTTTTAATATTTGTGTTACATTTTTAGAATTTATTAATTTTATTTTAATTACATTTTGCGTTTTAGTTCCGTAGTGGGTTGTGGGTTTATAGGGGAATAGGGTGGGAAGTAATTTAATTATAATAAATTGAATATTAATTTTTATTTATTAGTATTTATTTAAATTTGATTTTATAGTGTTAATTGTGGGAATTAATTTATTATTAGGCTGTTAATTTTTATTGATTAATTAATTGGTAAATATGTTAATTGTGTCATTTTTTTTAGGAGGGGGTTGTGGGTTTATAGGGGAATAGGGTGGGAAGTAATTTAATTAGAATTAAATTATTAATATGTTTTTATTAAATAATATTTATTTATTTAATATTTTATGTTGTTAATTGTGGAAAATATTGTATTATTAATTTTTTATTAATTGGTTGTTAATTATTATTAATTAATTGGTCATTATGTGAGTTGTGTGGGTTTTTTTAGGAGCGGGTTGTGGGTTGATAGGGGAGTAGGGCGGGAAGTAATTTAATTTTAATACATTTATTAATATTTTTAATATAATATTTATTTAATTTTATTTTATAGTGTTGTTTGAATTAATTTATTAATAATTATTTATATTTTGCTTGTTAATTGTTATTAATTAATTAATTAATTGTTAATTAATTATGTTAATTGTGTCAAGTTTTAAGAAATTGGTGGTGGCATTTATAGGGGAATATGGTGGGAGGTAATTTATTTATAATTAATTAATTATTTGTTAATTAATGCTAATTAAATAATTAAAATTTAAATATGGCAACTGTGTAATTATTTTGATGTGTGAGTTGTGGGGTTTATAGTGGTAAATGGTGGGAAGTAAATTTTTTTAAAGTAATTAATGATTTGTTTTTAATTGATATTGATTTATTAATCTCAAATTAGTTATGGAAATTGTGTAAATATTTTTAGGTGTGTGTTTTGGTGTTTATTGGGGTAGAGGGTGAAAAATAATTTCGTTTAAATTAATTAATCATTACTTGATCATTAATATTAATTTATTAATTGATAAATATTTTTGGTAATTGTTTATTATTTTTTGTTTGGGGATTTAGGTTCTTTAGGTGTAACGTTTGGTTAGTACATTAATGTTTACCTTTTTAAATGTGTTTTTTAATTATTAATAATTGTTTAATTGATAATTAATTGTGTTAATTATGGAGGTACACTTTTGTTTTTTATTTAGATGTTTGTTGTAAATTGTGTGGTGTTATAGGGTAGGAAAAAAAATATTACATTTATCAAATAATTTTTATTTTTTATTAAAATTAATTTCTATTACAAAATATTTATTTGTTTGTTCATTTTTTGTTAAATTAAAAAAAATATCTTTTTATGTAAATTTTAGATCTTTTCTACATTATAATATGTTTCTATGTTTTGTAAATTTTTATATTTTTATATATGTTTTGTTTTTGGGTTTTTTATTATATTTTGTATTGTAGTTGATATTTTGTTTGTTTTTAAATTAGAATTTTCTTTAGTGGGAATAGTAATTTTTACCCCACCGCTATCCAACACTTTCCCTACTGCTGCAATCGGAGGAGTGGGAATAGTAATTTATACCCCTACAGTGTCCAACACTTTCCCTACTGTTGCACTCACTGGAGTGGGAATAGTAATTTTTACCCCTCCACTATCCAACAGTTTCCCTACTGTTGCACTCGTTGGAGTGGGAATAGTAATTTTTACCCCTACGCTATCCAACACTTTCCCTACTGTTGCACTCGCTGGAGAGGGAATAGTAATTTTTACCCCTCCGCTATCCAACACTTTCCCTACTGTTGAACTCACAGGAGTGGCAATAGTAATTTTATCCCCTCCGCTATCCAACACTTTCCCTACTGTTGCACTTGTTGGAGTGGGAATAGTAAATTATTTCCCTCCGCTATCCAACACTTTCCCTACTGTTGCATTCGCTGGAGTGGGAACAGTAATTTTTTCCCCTCCACTATCCAACACTTTCCCTACTGTTGCACTCATTGGAGTGGGAATAGTAAATTATTCCCCTCCACTATCCAACACTTTACCTACTGTTGCATTCGCTGGAGTGGGAATAGTAATTTTTATCCCTCCGCTTTCCAACACTTTCCCTACTGTTGCACTCGTTGGAGTGGGAATAGTAATTTTATCCCCTCCGCTATCCAACACTTTCCCTACTGTTGCACTCATTGGAGTGGGAATAGTAATTTTTACCCCTCCACTATCCAACACTTTCCCTACTGTTGCACTCACTGGAGTGGGAATAGTAATTTTATCGCCTCCGCTAGCCAACACTTTCCCTACTGTTGCACTCATTGGAGTGGGAATAGTAAATTATTCCTCTTTGCTATCCAACATTTTCCCTACTGTTGCACTCACTGGAGTGGGAATAGTAATTTTTACCCCTCCACTATCCAACACTTTCCCTACTGTTGCTCTAGTTGGAGTGGGAATAGTAATTTTTATCCCTCCGCTATCCAACACTTTCCCTACTGTTGCACATGCTGGAGTGGGAATAGTAAATTATTCCCCTCCGCTATCCAACACTGTCCCTACTGTTGCACTCACTGGAGTGGGAATAGTAATTTTTACCCATACCCTTTCCAACACTTTCCCTACTGTCACACTCGCTGGAGTGGGAATAGTACATTTTATCCCTCCGTTATCCAACATTTTCCCTACTGTTGCTCTCATTGGAGTGGGAATAGTAAATTATTCCTCTCCGCTATCCAACACTTTCCCTACTGTTGCACTCGCTGAAGTGGGAATAGTAATTTTATCCCCTCCGCTATCCAACACTTTCCCTACTGTTGCACTCATTGGAGTGGGAATAGTAAATTATTCCTCTTTGCTATCCAACACTTTCCCTACTGTTGCACTCACTGGAGTGGGAATAGTAATTTTTACCCCTCCACTATCCAACACTTTCCCTATTTTTGCACTCGTTGGAGTGGGAATAGTAATTTTTATCCCTTGGCTATCCAACACTTTCCCTGCTGTTGCACTTGCTGGAGTGGGAATAGTAAATTATTCCCCTCCGCTATCCAACAGTGTCCCTACTGTTGCACTTGCTGGAGTGGGAATAGTAATTTTTTCCCCTACACTATCCAACACTTTCCCTACTGTTGCACTCGCTGGAGTGGGAATAGTAATTTTTATCCCTCCGCTATCTAACATTTTCCCTATTGTTGATCTCATTGGAGTGGGAATAGTAAATCATTCCTCTCCGCTGTCCAACACTTTCCCTACTGTTGCACTCGCTGAAGTGGGAATAGTAATTTTATCCCCTCCGCTATCCAACACTTTCCCTACTGTTATACTAATTGGAGTGGGAATAGTAAATTATTCCCCTCCGCTATCCAACACTTTCCCCACTGTTGCACTCATTGGAGTGGGAATAGTAAATTATTCCTCTCCGTTGTCCAACACTTTCCCTACTGTTGCACTCGCTGAAGTGGGAATTGTAATTTTTTCCCCTACGCTAGCCAACACTTTCCCTACTGTTGCACTCAATGTAGTGTAAAATGTAGGTTTAAAAAATATTAAATATTTTTATATTTTAATTTATAATATAATTTTTTAAAGAATTTTTATGTTACATGTGTATGTATATACATATATATTTATAATTTTTTATATATTTGTAACATTTTATAATTAGTTAACATTATTATTTATTAATTATTTTTAAGTAAATATATATATATTACATTTTATATCTGTATGTTTAATTTATTTTTAAATTAAACTTATTACTTATAATTGTTAAAATTTACAAATAAATCTAAATATTTTTTTTAAAGTTAAATGTATTATTTAATTTATTTGACATTTTTATACATATAAAAAAACGAGATTTTGTACTTCGATATTTTTAACAATGATATTTTTTTTCTCGATGTCTTTGTACTTACCATTATGAAGATAGGAGGTTGATATTTTTGACAACAATATTTATGTCCCGATATTTTTGTATCTCGATATTCTGGTACTCGATATTCTGTCAGTGATCCATCACATAGAAATGGTGCATTCCTGCCCTTTTTTTTGATGCAGGGCAGCGCAGCAAGATTGCTTGCGGTGCTGCCTTGCACCAAAACCTCATAAGTGTGGCTGCCAATGCTTGTAATGAAAAGTGTCAAATTACACCTATGTGGAAAATCTTTAAAATGGGTAGTATGAAGTATTGCATAATTTTGACTGTTTTGATCTCTCTTTTTCTCACTCTCTCTTTATCTCTCTCTCTCTCACACACGCTCACATGCACGCAAACACTTCCAAGCCTGGTGCGTTTAATTGTTACCTTCAGTAAACCTTGTCAAATATAGCCCTAGAGACCAAGCATACTTTCTCAGGCGAGCCTCTGTGGGTGGGATAGTGTCTGCGTTGCTCCTTCTGATGTGCCAGAGTAACCTAAGGGCTCACTAATAGTAACCTTGCCCTGAGCACTGCACAACATTGCCCTTCTACAGCTTGATGCAATGTACAACTCAAGAATTCAGACAAAAAACAATAGCCACACAAATAAGATAACTAGCCAATACCGCATTAGACATTTGGCATTTGTGTTTAGCACTTCTAGGAGCACCAGTCACTATGCTGTCCCTGTGAGTAGGGTTCTGTGATCCGAGGAGTCAGAAAGGCCCGCTGGCTTAGGGGGATATTGGGATTTTGAGGATGTGGATCATTAGCAAAACATAGATGTCTGACCTGTATACACGGCTGTATGATCTAAATAGAGCTCACGGGACATCGCCTATTTTTAGCAAAACGTTAAATATTCCCTTTGTTCTCTTTCTTCTCGTGCGTACTAACAAACGTCTTCCTCTTTGTGCTATTCCGTAAACGCATGGTGCGATAGATCGCTACAGAAAGATTGTTCTGGTACACAAAGAGCACTTTCAAGTCTATTTTCCACCTTCAGTTGGTCATCTACCTCAATAACAGTAGTGCTAAGAGTGCTGTATGTGGTTGTGAGCTATTGCTTCTTTTGTCTAGAACCGCAAAGGGTTACCAGTTATTGACCCAACATTTGGCTACCCATACATATGTAAAGACAATATTGGGGAATTAATTCAGACATGTCTGGATTGTGGTATTACTGTAGTGTCTCCTGACAGAGGGGCCGATTCCGATTCCGGCCGGAAAACGTACCGACCGACTCGGAGCCGGAATTAATTCCGACCGACACGTACCGGTGCAGCCCGACCCGCAAAGTACGATGAAAAGCGTGCAAAACCCGACCGACTCGTACGGAACACAAGCCGAACGACCGAGCCGTGCGGTAAACAGCAATCTGGCCGGAAAAACACGCGAATCTAACCGACCGACACGCACCCGGAACAATCCCGAACGAAACGTACCCGCGAACTCCCACCCGCCAAGTACGATGCAACGCGTGGAAAACACGACCGAGTCGCACGGAGGACAAGCCGTACGACCGACACGCATACAAAACTGCGAGCCGAAGCAACCCAAAACACTGCGACCGACGCGTCCGCAGCATAGAAAACAGCACAAACACAGCGTGAACGAATCGGAGAAGCCCGTACGAGACAACTGCAGGGTCAGACTCGGCCACAAGAACGTCTCCTACATGCACAAAAAGTACAAAGGGAAAATACACAAAAAAGGCCACACAAGCAATTACAAAGCCAATAAATACTGGGGGGGCAGGGAACAAAGACACACCCACAACTCCACCCATATAAAGGACACAAATCCCTACCATGATCCTTTGCAAATTCAAATTACCTGCCAGCACTCAACAGACAGCAACCATACACCCACAGCTCATCCATCACACAAGCCACACACCATCAGCATCTCAACAAATAGCAACCTCACATACACCCAGCAAAACACACACTCACACACCTTCACCTGCACACCAACACACACACCACTCACCATCACCACCCATCACCATGCCCCCAAAGAAGAATCATAAGTTCCTAGATAGTGAATTGGAAGTCCTGGTAGATGAGATCCTCAGGGTACAGCCACAGCTGTTTGGTACACTGGTCCAACAGACACCAATGGCGCAGAAAACCAAGATGTGGGAGAGGATCATCGACAGGGTGAACGCACAATCACCATGTTTGCGCACAAAGATAGACATCCAGAACAGGTGGTATGACGTGCGCAGGAGGGTCAGGGAGCTGTTGAAGAAGGACTACCTCGTGAGCCAACACACCGGCAGTGGCCCTCCTGCCAAGCCAGTCTACCTCAGGCCCTGGGAGGAGAAGTTGCGGGCCATCCTACCACCAGTGAGCGTATATGGACTAGAAAACATCCCAGAGCCTGGTGAGTACACAACAAATGTACACAATATTGTGCCACAATACACACACATCACTGTCAAGGGGAGAGTCAAACCATGCACCCTTAGCAAATACACAGCAACCAAAAGATAATCATCCCAAGATGTGTATGTTAGTCAGATAAACACAATACATGCCATCTCATAGTGATATGTAACTGTGTCATGACATGTACAAACCTAACAACAAATAGAGCAAGGCAGTGGTACAAATCTAACCAACAAACACAGTCAGATATTTTGCCACCACTAGAACACCACCTCACAGGGAAGCTCACTGAAAGGAAGGAATTCTGTGTATGCTGGGCAAGACAGTGTAGCCAATAGCATCATGGGAGTCGTAGTCACACATATTGCCCACCCTCACAATGCGCACATCAACACCACCATGAACCATGCTCACATCACAGGGAGTGGAAAACAACTGACAAGATGGCTGACACTGGCTACTGCTGTGGGGAGCACAAGGCCCTGCTGGCAACTGTGCACCAACCAACAGCAGGACACCACTGACTGACATCCTGAAAGACAACTTGCACTCCCTGCAATGGAAGCACCTTCCATGGTGGGATATCTGGCTGGGTGGGAAGGAGGACTCACAGCACTGACCATAGTTACAAGCACCTCCCCTCACACACCACCTCAACACAAACTCCACATAACCCACCTGGGAGAATGCAATGCCTCACATCCTAACTGAAGATCCCACAAAGAACCACCACCCTGGGTTATGCTGTGTGAAGCACAGGGACACTCTTGGGACTTTTAGCCAAACAACTGCCAGGACAACACTCCCAGCCATCCTGTCAGCACAGGCACCCCACCCCACAGGGAAGCAGAGTCAAAAGGAAGGAAGGATGGGCATGCTGGGAAGGGGGTGGAGGCAATAGCATGATGGGAGTTGTAGGCACAGATATTGCTCACCCTCACAATTGGCCCATCAACACCACTCTCAACCATGCTCACATCACAAGGAGTGGAAAAGGACTCACAAGATGGCTGACACTGGGTACTGCTGTGGGGAGCACAAGGCCCTGCTGGGAACTGTGCAACAACCAACAGCAGGACACCACTGACTGACATCCTGAAAGACAACTTGCACTCCCTGCAATGGAAGCACGTTCCATGGTGGGATATCTGGCTGGGTGGGAAGGAGGACTCACAGCACTGACCATAGTTACAAGCACCTCCCCTCACACACCACCTCAACACAAACTCCACATAACCCACCTGGGAGAATGCAATGCCTCACATCCTAACTGAAGATCCCACAAAGAACCACAACCCTGGGTTATGCTGTGTGAAGCACAGGGACACTCTTGGGACTTTTAGCCAAACAACTGCCAGGACAACACTCCTAGCCATCCTGTCAGCACAGGCACCCCACCCCACAGGGAAGCAGAGTCAAAAGGAAGGAAGGATGGGCATGCTGGGAAGGGGGTGGAGGCAATAGCATGATGGGAGTTGTAGGCACAGATATTGCTCACCCTCACAATTGGCCCATCAATACCACTCTGAACCATGCTCACATCACAGGGAGTGGAAAAGGACTCACAAGATGGCTGACACTGGGTACTGCTGGGGGGAGCACAAGGCCCTGCTGGGAACTGTGCGACAACCAACAGCAGGACACCACTGACTGACATCCTGAAAAACAACTTGTACTCCCTGCAATGGAAGCACGTTCCATGGTGGGATATCTGGCTGAGTGGGAAGGAGGACTCACAGCACAGACCATAGTCACCAGCAGCTCCACCCACACCCCCCCTAACACAAACTCCACACAACTCACCTGGGAGAATGCATTGCCTCACACTCCAATCAAATAACCCACAAAGAACCACAACCCTGGGTCATGCTGTGTGAAGCACAGGGACACACATGGGACCTGTAGCAGAACTAACCCCAGGATAACACTGTCAGCCATCTTGTCAGCACAGGCACACAACCCCACAGGGAAGCAGAGTCAAAGGGAAGGAAGCATGGGCATGCTAGGAAGGGGGGAGGAGGCTATAGCATGATGGGAGTGGTAGTCACAGCTCAACATCCCTCACCCACATGGCCCAGCAAGCTCACACCCAAGCATGCACACACCACAGAGAGTGGAAAGCCCCATCAAAGATGTCTGACACTGGTGCTCTGTTGTGGGGAGCACAAGGCCATGCTGGGAACTGGCCACCAACCAACAGCAGGACACCACTGTCAGCCATCTTACCATTGCTCTCACACTCACACACAGTGAAGTCCACCCAAAAGCAAGTAAGTATGGGCATGCTGGGAAGTGGGGTGGAGGCAATAGCATGATGGGAGTGGTAGTCACAGCTCAACATCCCCCACACACATGGCCCAGCAAGCTCACACTCAAGCATGCACACCCCACAGAGAGTGGAAAGCCCCATCAAAGATGTCTGACACTGGTGCTCTGTTGTGGGGAGCACAAGGCCATGCTGGGAACTGGCCACCAACCAACAGCAGGAAACCACTGTCAGCCATCTTGCCATTGCTCTCACACTCACACACAGTGAAGTCCACCCAAAAGCAAGTAAGTATGGGCATGCTGGGAAGTGGGGTGGAGGCAATAGCATGATGGGAGTGGTAGTCACAGCTCAACATCCCCCACCCACATGGCCCAGCAAGCTCACACTCAAGCATGCACACCCCAGAGAGAGTGGAAAGCCCCATCAAAGATGTCTGACAGTGGTGCTCTGTTGCGGGGAGCACAAGGCCATGCTGGGAACTGGCCACCAACCAACAGCAGGACACCACTGTCAGCCATCTTGCCATTGCTCTCACACTCACACACAGTGAAGTCCACCCAAAAGCAAGTAAGTATGGGCATGCTGGGAAGTGGGGTGGAGGCAATAGCATGATGGGAGTGGTAGTCACAGATATTGGTCACCCCCACAACTGTCCCATCAACACCACCCTGAACCATGCGCACATCACAGGGAGTGGAAAACAACTGACAAGATGGCTGACACTGGCTACTGCTGTGGGGAGCACAAGGCCCTGCTGGCAACTGTGCAACAACCAACAGCAGGACACCACTGACTGACATCCTGAAAGACAACTTGCACTCCCTGCAATGAAAGCACCTTCCATGGTGGAATATCTGGCTGGGTGGGAAGGAGGGCCGGATGTCAACCAAATACAACCAATGCAGACCATGTACACACCCCAACATTCACATAGAAATGCCCAAATAATGCAGGACAATGTGCTACACCAATATCAACCCCTGACTGTGACAACTTAGGACAATGCAATGTACAGGCCCGCATCCAGAGGCATAGTCACAACTGTCAGGTGTGTCAACCATTGATGCCTGCAGAAACATAACATACATTGTGTGTGTCTCCCAAAAACAGGTGATGATGGGGACACAGCAGCAGACGCTGGGGAGTCCCCGTCCCAGGCTCAAGAGGATACGGAGCTCACTGGTGTGGAACAGCCTCTGCCCTCCTCGGATGAAGAAGACCCACCTGGCACCTCCGGAGCAAGTCATCATGCAGCACCAGCAGGACCACCAGCTGCACCCCTGCACCCACCCCTCCAACGACTGTCAACACACATACCACCCCTGCCGACATGGACAGACCAAGGAGCACCACCACCACCAGCACAGGGACCCTGGACCAACGTGGGGCCATGGACACCACCACCACCAACAACCCCCAAGGTGGCCCAGGGTCACCTGTGCGTGCCACCTCAGGTATTGCATGTGTCGCCAGGGGTGGTGGGAGGGGTGGGAGACATAGGTCGCTGCTCGCAGAGGGGTCTGGACTGCATGATGACCCACAACTGGCACGCATAGCCGATGCGTACCAGTCCAGCACCGGAGAGTTCAGCCAGGTAGTGGGGCTCCTCAGGGACATTAAACAGCAGCAGGCTGCCCATCACGCCCGCTTGGACTCACACAGGTCCCACATGGAGCCCAAGTGGGACACACTGCAAGAGATGACGGCGGTGCATAGGGACATATTACAATGCCTCCGCCAGATGAGCAGCAACCGGTCAACACCTCCCTGTGTGCCCACAACATCTGGTGCTGAAACAACTGCAACTGCCACAGGGAGGGCGGATGACTCTGGCGAAGAGTCCCCTGCACCGCAGCAGCCTGCACTTGAGGGCCCCCCCCAAAGAAGAGGGGCCGTCCGAGGAGGGGCAAGTGAGAGGCCGATGGCCATGTGCAACCCCCAGGAAGCCAAAACCTGTTCTGGATAATCACCTTTGTGCGCAAACTGTTCACCCTGTTGACTGCAACACAACTCTCCCACATGACATGGGGAGCTCAAGTTGGACAAATGTCTCAGATGACTGTGGACTTTACTCTGGACATTTCTGCTACCAGGACTTCCAAATCATCTAGGAACTTTGGATTGCAATCACAATGTACAGCACCCACCATCCTGTGCACTATACTCACACATGTATGTCAATAAACTCACTAATACACCATACTTGCCTCTGTTGTGATTCCTACGTTGTCTCTGAAGTGGCGATGATGATCTGGGAAATGACACTGTGCATGCTAACTGCTACAGCAAGTACAACACCGGCATGTGAGTCATGGCGACGTCACACATATGAGGGAGGCACACCACCAGGGCTACACAACACATACACACCATGGCCATCTGACTCATCGCCTACACTGATGTTGCCAGGAAATACGTTGCATTGCACAGACCCAACACCTATTAAAAGTCTGTGTTAACTAGCCCTCTGGTGCAGTAAGCAAATGTCAGTCAGATGTGTGACCACAGACAACGCACATCACAAAGTGAAGCACAGGTTTATTACACATTTGCAACATGTTGTAACCACCACAGATGCAAGGTAATCCCACCTGGCAGCGGGCACACAGTCAACAAGTGTAGAAGGAAGGAAGTCCATGGGTGTGGTGCACATCACCTGTAGGGACACGACAGCTACCACCCTGGAAGTAGAATCACGGTGTCGGGGATCACAGTTGACCAAACGACTCTGAAAGTACCCTGTGAAGGACAGAAATGACACACAGTCAAAAGCACTGAAGAACAGAACTGCAATACTCATGCCCAATACATGTCACAAGATACCCACCCAGAACCAAGTTAGCATGTCAACACTGTTGGGGAGTACAGACTACCTGTAAGGACACATCGCTACACGCATACAGTCATGTAGCCCATGGACACACTCAAACAGCACCAGAGCACCACCAACACATATCATGCAAACTCACATCATTGACATGACATCTCTGGATACTCACATTCAGCTGAAGAAGTTGGTGATGAGCTGTGTGCGGACATCACCATCATCATCATCATCATCATCATCACTGGCATCGTGGTCCAGGCCAGGATCCTCCACAGGTGGCGGACGTTGGTCATCGTCATCCAGGATGAGAGGCAACTCCTTCCGCACTGCCAGGTTGTGTAGCATGCAGCAGACGATGACAATCTTGCACACCTTTGCTGGGGCATATGGGAGGGACCCTCCTGTCTTGTCCAGGCAGCGGAAGCGGCTCTTCAGGAGACCAAATGTCCGCTCAATCACTCTCCTGGTCCGACCATGTGCCTCATTGTAGCGCATCTGGGCTGGTGTCACAGGGTTCCTGAGGGGCATCAGCAACCACGGCATGTTGGGGTATCCGGAGTCACCTACATACAGACAATTGCACATTAGCAGAGTTGGAAAAGAGGGTGGAACACTACATAGCAGAACACACACAATGGTACGCACAAATAGCACGTATTTCACTTCAGGGCATAACATTAGAAATAGTGAAGGTGCGAATATGTGCACCAATTTCAAATAGTTTTTAATTTAAATTATTTTTTTGCGCAAATTAGATAATGCGGGTTTATTTATTTTCCCTGACACATTAATACATATTGTACACGGTTGTCTTTTAACTGGAAATAGTAACGGATTTATTCATCAGTACGCCCGTGTACGCTTAGTTAAAGTGCAAGACTATTAAAATGGCCGCTGTCTACGTTATCAGCAAGGGCGACGTTGCAGTTACGTAGAAAAAGAATAAAGATTACGGGTGGTTCATTTTCAATTTTACCAGAACCCCTGTGAGATGGTACGCTGCTCCGAAATTTAAGGTGAGAGATAGATTGTAAGACATATGTCCTGAATAAATAGCTAGTTACTTTGTAGGTACATTGTGGTCTACAATTAAGTTAGACTACGGTGTTTGCTGTACAGGTTCTGTAATTTGCTCTGTACAGAAACATACAGAACATGATATATGATACATATGTAGTATTACTTGCTAGGGGTGTGACAATTTAATATATCGTATATATTTTATTTATTTTTTTCCCGTTTTTCGTATCTAGCAAAACTAAGGCAGAGTAGTATATTGATGAAATTGTAAAAGCGCCAGATAGAGATTATTGAACTTAAATAGGGTATGGTTTACTCGGAGGTAATGAATAAGGTATGTTTTTCTTTTTGGCCTCTCAAACTATGGGTATGGTTGAAGTATAGGTTTGCAACCCGTGAATGGTGCTTTTTAGATAGTAGAATTAAATTTGAGACATTGCCGCTTTGCTATATTATGAGCGGTATTATTAACCAGTCGAGTAAGTATAATAAGGAGACAAATTGGTAGAAGGATAAATTCCTTGGGTCTCTACTACTACGGTAGGGATACCCAATTAATTTAAAAATTTGGGATCTGTCCGCTTTATTGAACAATGAGCGTTTTTTGCAAGATGATCGAGTATACATAATGAGGTAATAATTAGAAGCAGAAATTCGCTGGACCCCTAATTCCATAGTAGTATAAGGGATACTGAATATATTCAATAAATAATGGTATAGGGCAAGATCTAGTATTCCGTATTCGTTTTTTGGTTTTAATTAGCAGTATGAAACCGACTTAATTGTTGTAAGGCGACTATATTATTGAAAGGGTAACATTTAGCATTCTCTTTTCTTGGTTTTAATTAGATATATAAATCCGACCCAATTGATGAAAGGCGGTAATATCATGTTAAGGAGCTTATGAAATTTTATTGGTGGTAAGTGTCCCACAATATTATATTAACCTAGAAGCCTCCACTGAGAAGGACCACATGTCTAATGTGATGTATTAATTTTATATATAGGAACAAGGAATTCCACAGTATTTGCTGATACTTCATGGTACATGCAACCATCTAAATGCTTACTGTGTAAGTATAAGGATAAAACTGCAACCTACTAGATATGAACATTGAGTGCAAATAATAAATTGAATTATTGTTCTAGGTGGGTGTTCCTTATTAACTTCAGTTAATTGAGGAGAGAAGATGGAGTACTGAGTAACCCTGGGCGTAGTTCGCATAGTCGCGCTACGCGAAGCTACGCGAAGACGTCGAAGCGCTACGCGAGCTTCGCGTAGCTTCGCAAGCGTGCGTAGCTGCTTGGCGCGCCCGTTCGCGATGCGTTTTTCTTGCTCGGGAACGCGTTGTTCGTGTTCGGGACGCTGTTTGCGTGCTCGGGGGCGCGAACTTACCCATGTGGTCGCCTATGGGCGCGGCCATTTTGGTTTTCACTTGTCCCGCCCGTTCGCGATCCCTTATTTCCTGTTCCGGCTCGCGTATAGCGTGCTCGCGATGCGCATTCCATGTTCGGGAACGCGTTGTACGTGTTCGCGACGTTTTTTGCGTGCTCGGGGAGAAATATCGCGCGAACTTACCCATGCGGTCGCGATGGGCGCGGCCATCTTGTTTTACCACTCTATGCTATGGTTCTGGGCCTGCTTTTCTATCCTCCCTCAATCTTTGCAATCCTTAGTTTTTTACACTGTTTTTCAATTTTTCTTTATTTCTTACCTATCTCTCTCTCTGCCTAAGTCTATATTTTGCATTTTTTTCTACTTTTTACTGTGTTTTTTTTACTTTTCAACTGTTTTATATAACTTTCTTCTTTAAGCTCCTACTTCTTCCCCTAACTTTATTTTTCCCTTCTAACTTTTCTTTTTCACCTCCTCCCACCCCAGAACCATGGCGAAGGGTAGCAGCAGCGGGTCAAAGGGCAAGGCGCGTGCGCCCAATCGCCGCCTGCCTTGCGGCAGACTGCGCCCCGCAGGGGTGCAAGCCCGCCAGCTGTTTACGGAGGAGGAGGTGGCCGCCCTTGTTTTTTTTATTCAGCGCCACCTCCCCTTGACCTTGGCAGCAGGCGGCAGGCCAGGCTCCGGTTACCCGACCCAGGAGCGTCACCGCCGGTGGGCGAAGGTGCGTCGGGCAGTGTTTCGCTGCTCCACGGTCCGGCGCACCCATAACCAGCTGGCCCACCGGTGGTCAGACATTCTTGACCGGGAGCAGGACCTGTTGGACCTGCTAGGTGTCGAGGTCGTGGGGCTTGGTGAGTAGCCAATATATATAGTAGTATAAGTATTGTGATTTGTGTATACATTTTTTACAAATAACAAGAATAATGCTGCTTACATTGCAGGTAAATTACTTTTCAAAATCTTCTGTGATTGTAGGACACAGGTGCTGGGCGGTACTCTTACTTTTTGCAACTTTGCGCTCGCTTGTCATTATTATGTAAGAGTTTACTTTAGAGAACTTCAGTTAGGTAATGCTATTGCTAGAGAGACTGTAGTCCTTCCTTTGTCCTCCTGTCAAATAGTGGTGGATGGATTTGATACTAGGTTTAGTTACTATTAGTTGATAATTTTTGAGCGGTGTGCGTGACGCATCCTCTGTCACTGAGTGCTGCTTACCCCAGTCCTTAGTAGAACCTTTTGTAGTTTGTTTAGTGAGTGGTACTGGTAAGCTTAGCTTAGCAGTGTCAGTCAGCTGCAGAATATCAGACGCAACCAACCAACAATTTGGTGTATGCATTATGCACTGACTTTATGCATGTGTCCTCCTTCTCATCTATGCATTTTTGATGGAAAAAAAAATGGAAATGCAGGCTTAATGAACAATTGGCCCGCCTGGAATAGGTGGGCTAGGTCAGGTGGTACTTAGGCTTAGTTAGTGTTCTGGATTTTATTTGAATCAATCAGAATGGAACACTGAATTAGTGTTCCCACATAAGTAGACTGTCTGTGAATCCCGCAAGCCAGTAGGCGATCGGATTAGATAGGTCAATTTTATTGCAATTTTTGTTTCCTAAAACGTTTTTTGAGCGTTTTTTTTTAGATAATTTATTTGTTTCACAGCAATCATTAATGTTTGTGTCTTTCTTTTTCTTTATTATATCTTACATGATCACTGATCTGCAGCACCCAGGGGCAAGAAGACGGGGTCCGAGTCGGCGGGACAACCACCAGAGGACCGCTCCTCTACCGAGGGCCCTGCTGCTGGTCCCAGTAAGTCCTCCAGTGGTTATATTAACAATTATATTGCCCTAACTTTTACTGGACCTTATTTTTTCAGAACTATTAATTCTGGCTCCACTCCCTAATTATATTTTTTACAAAAGATTCTTTGATCTTGACTTGACTATCTGTTTCTAAAATCTGGTTATCCCTGCCTCTAAGTTGTAACTGCCTCTGCTATGAATGTCTGTACTCTGTACTACTACTATTAGTCTGTCGCTAAGCTTGCCCAGTTTGCATTGCCACTCTTTATTGTACGGTTTTGAATAAAACTCAGATTGCCCAATACTAATAGCTCTAGCCACTGAGTCCAGTCCTTTCGGTTGTCCTCTTCTAGGCTTCTTAATCTTGAGGCTTTGACAATTACCACAAACAAAATGCACAACCAGATATTTGACTATTTTTGATAGGATATAGTACATACTACTTGGATTCTGCACAGCCCCATGCAGAACTATGCACAATGAAATAGGATGTTGGTGATGAGAGTTTGGAACTTGGACGTTCCTCACACCTCAGTCAGAAGTGAACCCACAATCCCCTGAACGACTAGCTAGTGTCTCATTAGGTCCCCGAACCCCCACCCGAAGATACCCAATGATTATGATTCCACAACCCAGAACATAACACACTTTCGCTCACTCACTCGTGTAAGTCCACCACCACCACCACACCAAATACCACAGAGTCTATGTGTAAGTTCAAAAGGTTTATTTTCAAATGACAACCTCTGTATGTTGTTGTTCTATAAAATTCAGTGTACTCCAGCCAGCTCCAACAGCAAAATGCATAAGATTAAAACAATAAAAATTGTTGCAACAAGTGCATGATGATATAAGACAAAAGATCTGTGTGAATTCTGGGCGACTCCTCACCGTAGAACGTAGAATTACTGGTTACATGCATCATTCATAAGCTCTGCAAATCTCTGGTTCGTAGAAGGGAATCCTCTGCCTGAGAAAAATGGTGCGTGTTAATGCAAGCATTTGTCAGTCCTGCCAAAAAACTGTAACATGTTACCTATGGCTAAGTAATACGGACTAACGGAACTCCATAACAAAGTGGCTTGTTTTCCGACCTCTTGTACGCAACGCTCAGACAGTAGCTGTATGTGCTCATGTGGGCTCAAAAGGCGTCTTACTGTTACTGCACAACAAGCTGCGAGGTAACATGCGCAAAAGACATGAAGCGAAAAATGGTTGCATGGCTCAGGCTAACTTTGCAAAGAGTAGAGTATAGTATAATAATGACCCTAGGGACCATAATAACACTACTAGTGTCTGTCTACTGACTGTACTCTAGTACCCGATTTGGACTATTGAATGTGATTTATAATAATAATATGTATTAACTTTTTTTCAATCTTGCTAGTGAAAAAGAATAAATAGGGGGAGGTGTACAGGCATCTAAAAATGTGTCATGTTTTTTCTAGGCGTACTACAGACCACCAGTGCCGGTGGGGCCAGCGGCGATGGCGTTGCGGCCATTCTGGAGGGGGCAGGAGATGCAGCACCTGCAGGAGATACAGGGGGTGAGCCAGCAGCAGTGGCGGGTGGTGGTAAGTTATATTCATGACTTATTGACATTGCACTAGCTGGAAGGGTGTGTGGAGTGGACTTCACTCACTGTACTGTTGTTGAGACTTATTAGGTATGAAGTTGTAGTGAACATTATACAACGGTTAATAAAGAAGACACCCTTTACTTAGCATGAGCAATGCAGTAGCAATAGCATTACCAGCGTGACTTCATTAACCAATGGCCTCTTATATCTGACTCCAACTCAGCTGTGAAAGTTTTATGGAGGAGACTAAAAGTCAGATCAGATGACCTTGATGGATGTGTTGAACAAAAAGGGAAAGAAGGGTGGAAGGAGGAAGGGCGGGTGAGATTTAATATGACGACTGGCAGAGAAGGATACGTTGGATGCATGGATAGGTGGCTGATAGGAATCAGATGCATGTGTTGTTGAAGGATGGGTGGGAGGTGAAAGAAGAATGGATGCCTGCCTGGGTGGAAGACACAGTATGGGTGGATACTGTGGATAGCAAGAATCATCAGCGGTGTTTGGGTGAAACTCAAAGCCAAGGCAAGCAACGGAGTGAGTGGACGCATGCGTTGTTGTTGGTGAAACAAAGTAACGTTTGTGGAGAGATTAAGAAGAATGATTGACATTTACTTAGAATGGATGGATGCCTGTATGTATTCATCATAGACAGCATAGGTGGAGACTGTCACGGGATGCACAGTTTTAGGGAATGTTAAAGAAACCGCGCCAGCGTACCAAAGCCGATGTGGGGAGGGGCAGGGTGGGGGTAGTAGTAAACAATGTATTACGCGGGCAAATACAGGTAACTTTACTGTAACATACAAATAAATAAAGTGAATTTCATTGTGCGCACTGCACCGCCAAATGCGATGCAGTGTGCGCAACAAAATTAGTTTCATTTATTTATATGTTTACTTACCTGTAATTGGCCGTAATCCATAGTTTACTACCCCCATCCTGCCCCTACCCACGTCACCGCCCGGCCAAACTCCCCGAGTCCCACCAACGACCGCTACTGACCTTATGTCGTTGTCCCATATAAAAGCAACGATCATTGGATCAGATATATAATCTGCCTTTTTGTAGTAGCCAAGGCACTGTGAAATTGAGCAATTGCCCTCCATGTAACAGAGAGAGTATGGCCAGTGCCACCCGTAATAGAAAAATACGAGCTTCCCACCTGCAAACAGTAGTAAATCAAACTAATGTGACTCTGCGTCATGACTCGTATGTTTGTCTTGGGTTCAAGCATAGATGACCGAGCTGGCAATGCCGGCTACAACCAGGTTATGTAATTTCCCTAAACTAGAGATAAGAAGAACACTGGTGTACTGTGTACTGGTTGGAGTCCATAGTGCTAGTATAATGCCTGAAACTCCCACAAATGTTAGAGGCCGAGGAAGTGGGAGGATAGATAGATTATTACCACAAATGTTATGTACTGTGCTTCTTGCTAGTGCTACTGTGCCATTATGTGTTGAATTAATTTTGTGTTACTGTTTAGGTAAGAGTACTGGTTACAACAATATTTTTTTTCTTTCTTTTCCCAAGACAAACCATCGCGGAAGGAGTTGGCAGTCAGGGCCCGGCGCCGGAAACTGGAGGCCATATGCCGGGAGTACCGGCGGCTGGTGGCTCTGGCGGAGGAGGAGGAGGAGGCGGCAGCAGCTGCAGCCTCGTCCGATGCCCCGGGCCCCAGCCAGGCCCCAACTCCAGCGGTACGGCGCCACGGTCTGATAGCCACCCGCCGCAATTCATTAGCAGCCAGCACTGCTGTCCCCCATTGTGGATGCCACTGCAGGGCATTCCGCAGGAAGATTCTTCCTCCGGATGGCACGGCAAGAGGAGTAAATGGAGGAGCGGGTGAAAATCCTGGTGGACAAACACCTCAAAGCCCGCCGATTATAACATCGAGGACCCTGTTGCTTTGCCCCTTTTTATTCCTTGTTTTGGTGGGTGGGAATTGGGCGTTGGGGTTTTGGGACATTCTTTGGACTTTTTTCGTTTTGGACATTGGTTGGGGTTAGGGAGAGGGTGGGTCAGGTGTGGGATAGTTTATTTTTGTTAGGGTAATAAATTATATTTATACTTAAACATACAATGTTAATGTTTTGTGGGGGGTTACTGTTTTACGAATTAACATCACATTGGTTTCCTTGCTGCTGCAGGGCCGCAGCCAGTGTTTGATTTAAATAATCTGCCGATGATGTATAACAAACAGATAGATGCGGTACCCCTCACTGAGTTATTTGTCCTACTAGTATTCTACCTCCCACCAAACTTATCTTACCTGTGATTGATGATGACTACGTTCAGCACAGCGATGGCTGCATGGTTTCCATAGAGAATGTAGAAGATGCCATGGTTGTGGTGGTAGTAGTAGAGTAGACACTGGCAGTAGCATTTGCTAAAAAAATAAAAAAAGAGACAGTCACTTGCCTGAGAAAAACTGTGGGAGGAGTAGTCGAACGAAGTAAAATACAGTACAGAAGACGACTGCCAAACAAACAATATTGCAGTTGCAACTGCTAAAGTCAAATTAAACATAATGGTGGCGGGGACAGCCTAGTACAAGAAGTTATAAACTGCAGTTGTGCTGTCGAGTGAGTCACTTAACTTAACACAATCGTAATTCGTAACCTTTACTGCTGTGTGGTAGGAGTTTGATGATTAAACCAATCAATGACGGCAATTATTTATGATGTACTACTATTAGCCGGTGACGGCTTGCACAATGCACATAGACTGAGCATGGGTGGCCAAGCAGAAGAAGCTCCTCGCCCTGCCTTGCAATTGAATTAGTGTTGCTTTCACCACATCTGCCCCAGCAAGCGTGTGATCAATTGGTGTACATTTTATGTAGTCACATCACACCTCAATATAAATCACAGCCCGGGGAAGAGGGTTAGGGTTTGATGAATGGATGGGAAGGGGGGTTTGGGGAAAGGTTTGAAAATGAAAAACAGTACGCATGGACAACAAAAGCAAAGCGAAATCTTGGCAGACGACCATGATCTTATCCAAAAAGCAATAAAGCGAGAAAAGGGAAATGCATGCGTTAATGATGATGAAGATTAGATAACTTGATGGTTAATGAGTAGTACTTAATAACTCCTACTAGACAATTAGACAGTACAGGGCACCAGTATATTCTATGCAATTTGCCTTGCCTGTAATATGCCCTCAGAGACCCAAATTCCATGTTGTACTGGGCTTACTTGTAAAGATAGCAAAGACAATTAAAAAACATTTGTAGGGATCAATTAGCAAACAAACACACAACACACAGTCCTAATGATTGCAGAGAAAAAAGGATTCAAATTAATTAAAAGATGAATGATGAATGATACTAAAGTTACTGTATTATCATGCTAAAATTGTGGAGTTGAATCTCGTCCTTCCTCTTGGTCCTATCTTCCATGGACGCTCCGCACATCAATCTTGGTGGCCTTCCTGATGCCGATTGGTAAGGTAAATGTGAGTTGTGTCTCCCAGTATAGCAAGCACAGGGTAAAGGCCGGCCTGTAACGTCTAGATGGAAAAACAAAAGGGGTATTGAGAAATCAATGAATAAAAAAAAAACATCATTTACGGTGGAGTCCAAGAAGAGAAGAGAGAACACTTTCAGAGTGAGGCGGCTTATATATATCGTGTAGATTCTGTTTACAGCATTAAGCTACAACAACAACAGGACAGAACAGGCCCACCACAGCACCAGCCCGTGACCCAACCTCCATTTACCTTAATTTTTGACATAGCCAGACAAAAGGCATACACAGCAACTTAGCATTTTCCTAATTAAGTGACAAAATCAATGCGCCGCTGTCAGTCATCACTACACTCGACTAGACCACTACATGGACATGTAGGTCTGCTGTGTTTACTACTTTCTTGTTGAATTGTTGTGTTTATGTTTACCTTATGCCACTTCATGAAATGCAGTTAGTCCTTGAATCATCTCCGATCCAACTGAATGACTGCGCGCGAAAAGATAGTATGGTCATCATCATGGTGTGGTACGTGTTGTCCAACTACAACTCAGTCTGTATTGACTCCGATTAAGTCCATATTCCATATTAAAAAATTGCAACAGATATTGGCCTGCACCTGCAGTAGTAGGAGTACAATTTGGTTATTAAACAACATGAAGGGAAACATTGACTGTCACTGACTTACTTGAGTCACTTTGTAGATTAACTAGTAGAGTAGAGTTCGACTTCATGCACAACATCAACAACAAACAACAGCAATCGCTCAGAGTCTGCAAACATCCAATGCATTCCATCATTACCTGTCTTGCTCTTCTCTTTGGCTGTCAGATCATCAGATGCCTAGTTCTGACATTTTTTTTTTTTTTTTGCGGGGCAGTGGCCTCATCATTACTCCAGTCCACATTCATTTTGAGTGTTAGGCGCTGTTTCGGTTTTCGTCTTATTCATCTGTGGCACTTCTTTGTCACAGTTTAAGTTGCTTCCCATGGTCAGCACTGTGATGATGGGCCGCGGCCTGTGTAGTGCTCATTGCTGGTCATTTGAGTTTGCACAAATGTCAGCAAGTTTCTTCGAAGAGTCTCTTGTCTTTCTCTGCCAAGTACCTTCTGTCCTGACAGTGAGGACCTTTGGATGCCTGCTGAGGCTGTAGCCTTCGGACACTGATGAGTTTCGGCTCGAAAACAAAACGGAGGATAGCTATAGTAGTCACGTTTCACTTCTAATGGAGGCGGGACTGGTAAAGGCAACATTTCTTGTACTAATGTCTGGCTTGATGGAAATGTACTTGTGCGAGACAGGAAGATGAAGCAGGACTCTGAAGAGTGGACAGTTAAATGCACAGACGTGCAACTCCAATAGGGAAATAAAAAGAAGACGGAGGTGATGGTTTTGTTGTGATTTGATTTGAACCAGAAAGACAGATACACAGACACATAAAGGAAGGAAGAAAGCAACAATTTGAAAGCCTAGTTGTCAGGGAAGAGGAGCTCGTCCTCAAACTCTGGTGGTTCGGACAGAAGTAGGTCCTGTAACGCACTATTTACGTCATCCAAGTCGCTCTGCTCTTCCTGTTGTGATTCACGTATTTTGTAATCCGGTGGTATAAAGTGCTGATTCATTTTGATCATGGTTAACCTCTCCACGCTTTGGGCCGAGAGACTGGTCCTTTTCGAAGTTACAATGGCACCAGCAGCACTGAAAACACGCTCAGAAGAGACACTTGCGACAGGGGAAGCGAGATACTTTATCGCCAGCCTGCTGAGCACTGTCCATTGGCTTCTTTTCCCATACCAATACACCAATGGGTTTCCATCCATGAAGACCTCTGTTGGGTCATCCAGATAGGCCTGGACCATCCGCTCAATGTTAAGGGGTGCTCGGATGTGCTCGGCCGGTTTTGCCTTTGCATCAGCACTGGACTTACCATACCCCTGCTGTAGAAACCAATCAGTTGCACATTGTGCTGTGGATGATCCTGTTCTTGATGTTATTGTTGGTGTAGGTGACTGCTGGGAGGCAAATGCACTGCCCTCAGGCTCTGAAGTATAACTTGACTCTGGATGCCCTGTAGTACTGGTTATGGCCTGGGGTGGGGGGCCTGTAATTAACAGCCGTTCGCTTTCGAAAATAGTTGCTTCCTTAGCTATCAAAGTTTTGTAGTTGGCAACTTCCACTTCCGAAAAAGGAATTACTGCCTTGCTGTTCAGAAATACTTTGTACCGTGGATCCAAAATTGTGGCACTAATGTAATGTGGTTGTGACAAAATTTTATTTTTAATCCTTGTATTTTCCGATAAGCGAGCGGCTAAGGTCTCCGCCAAATGATATGCGTCTTGTTTGTCATCCACACCTGCGTACGTTTCAGACACATCCTTCAGCTGTTGCTCTAGCATGTGCAACAATGGGATAGCTTGGCCCATAGTACAGTCCTCCCTGCTGACTTCACGTGTGAAGATCTCAAAAGGAAGTAGCATCTCAGTCAGGCATTTAATGAGGTCCCATTGAGCCATCTCAACGGTCATGCCTCTCACAGTAGGTTCCCCTATTCTTTGCATGACATAAGCATTGAGTGGTATGTACAGTTCAAACAGACGATCAAGCATGTAATAAGTTGAGTTCCAACGTGTTGGCACCTCCTGGATGAGCGCTTTGACTGGCAGTTTATGCTCACGTTGAATGACCCTCAGTTGCTTCCGGGCTTTAAAAGAATGGCTGAAATGTGTGCATATTCTTCTGCAGGTGACCAGTAAGTTGCTGACTTTTGATTCATTTTTCAAAAAGTCTTGAACAACAATGTTAATGCAGTGTGCCAAACACGGGACCCTGAAATAGCCACCATTGCGCATGGCCAAAACTACATTACTGCCGTTGTCCGTGGCAACAAAACCAATCGTAAGCCCTCTTGGGCGCAGCCACTCAAAGACCTTGGTGTTAAACTCTTCCAAAATGTTTGCAGCAGTATGAGATTTCTCCATGGCAAACATGGCTACAGTTGCATGTTTGCGAGTGGCATGAAACATCTCTGCAGTATCAACACCAGCAGATAGCTGTTCTCTAACACCCACAAAACTGATCCAGTGTGCAGTGTTGCACATGTAATCTGTGGCTTGGCAACTGGTCCACATGTCTGTAGTCAGGTGGATACTGTGAACAGCACTCTGCTTCAAGGCCTTTCCTAGCAATTCCAGCACGTCATGATGTAGTGCTGGAACTGCAACTCTGGCAAAATAGTAGCGGCTGGGAACATGCCATTTTGGGCAGATGGTTGACACAAATTCCACAAAACCCAACCCTTCAACAAAAGAAAAAGGGAGAAGGTCCAGAGCTAACATTTTAGCCAGCTTCGCATTGTACAAACGTGCTATTGGGTGGTTGCGTTCGTACTGCCCCTCACCCCCAAACATGCTGATAATGGTAGGCTACATGGTTTTCCTTTCTCTTAGGCTCAACGCACTTTTTGGTAGTGCGGACCTGGTACTTCTTGGTGTCTCCGGCTGACTCTTACTCTTGTGCCACTGAGATGTTGCTGAAGATGTGTGCAACGTTAAGACTGCACTGCTGGGGTCAGGGACACCTTGTGTACCACTACCAGAGAGAATGTCTCCCTGTCCTTCCTCTTCCACCGTGATCGGATCTTCTTCTACTCCTTTATCCCCACCAACACCAATGGTTGCAGTTTTTTTCTGTCGCGAAGGTGGTCCTCCCAGCTGATCAAGTGGTGTTTTTTCAGATGGGTCATTTGGCCTCCGGTACCATAGTTTGTACCAAGCTTACCACGACTAACAGAGGTATTACAAATGGAGCATATAGCAATGTTCTCCTCCTTTTCGCTAACCGTAAAGAAGTCCCAAACTGGGGAGCTTAACTTTGGCCTCCTGCTGGAGGTGCCACTTCCAATGCCGGATGATCTGTAGGGTGTGTGTTGAATTTGACTCTGTGCTGCTGTACCACTACCTACTCCTACAGAGGTGGTGGTTGTGCTGGATGTAGGTCGCTGCCGGGCCTTTGCTAATGCAAATATGGAAGCTGTAGGTCGTGTTGGTGTTACCTGTGGAGGTATGCGTGCTACATCCCTCGCAGCGATTTTGGATAGAGTAAGAATGTTGGTCTCCATCTCCTCGGGGCCGGGAGTGATGTTCGTGATGACTGGCTCATCGTCATCATCATCATCATCTTGCTGTTCTACATCGACCTCCATAAGTGTAAGGCTTTCTGGAACCTTCCTTTTCCCTAGCTTGGTCTTGGAACGTGGCTCCCTCTCAGACTCAGTTTGTGGCTTCCAAGTGGCATCTAGATCATCAGAAGGGGGCTTGGCGAAGAACTCGATGGACTACCCCTCCTTTTCCTTGCTGGGGATTTGGAAGACAATGGATCTTCTGAATGAGTGGCTTCTTCTTCTACCTCTGCATGAGGCTCAATTTCCTGAACTGCCACTACTTCAGGAGGAACAACAACTACTATTGCGGGCGGTGGTTGCGGCTGTTGTTGTTGACCACTTATCTGCTGTGTTTCCTCCTGCGTTGATTGGGTACTACTTTGAGATAGCGATAAGTTTATCTCCGGCTCAGCATCACTGCTTTCCACCATTAGGCTGGCTACCTCTTCCCCACTCATGTGCTTGGCCCTGGGTTGGTGGGTTGGGTCCACTGATGCGGATGTGCTGCCCCCAGCTTGCCCCCCGGACACCGCTGCTGCAGGCGCAATTTTTTTTCCCTAAAAAGGTACTGGCCGGCACACCAGACTTCAGTGTCACTTGCTTCTTCTGTTCCTTCTTCTTCTCAATAGCAACTTTCTTGGTACTGGAGGACCTGGTACCTGCTTTCTTTGGGCCCATCTTCTTCAGATGTCAGCAGCACTCAGTTGCAGAGATGTCTGGTCAGGTCACACGTCACGTTGTGTGTCCAGCAGCAGGATGTCTGTCTGGAAGTGCAACAGGCAATGATGAGAGACACACCTCCTCCTCAGTCTTTGTGCACCTAAAAGCAAAAAAGCCAGAACATCAGTCAAACATAGCACAAATCAAACAAATAGAATATAGAACTTAGTGTGTGGTGGCCTCAATTATTAAATTTCAGAAACTCTGCCAACAACAACACACAGTGTAGCCATTTATGAGACGTTGACAACAAGGCCAGGGCTTTCCTGGCTACTGTACACTCTGGAAGAATAAGAATATTAAAGAACACAAACTAAAATGTACTGGAGCATGTTTGGCCTAAATTTGTGCATCACGTGGGATGTATTATATAGCAGCATCAGGGAGCTGCAGCTGGCAATGGGGATGGATTTGGAAGCAGTAAAACAAGAGGAAAAATGGAAAGACACGCAGGCCTATGTGGCAAAAACAGCACACTAATAACTACCTCAACAAAATGGCCCCCAGAAACATGGTGACTCACAGGCACAAGGCACGGCAAACAATGAACTCAAGCAGGCCTATATATGGGCAGACAAAGGATGCCTTATAAAACACACACAGCTTTAATGCAAAAACTAAAATCCACATGGCTAAAAACACTTTGGAAAGTTAGACAACCACTACAACAACACAATTATAATGACACAGTACACACGCAAAAAAGGCATTTATTTACCACACCCAATAAGTGAAATAGTCAGACCCTCCAAAAAAACCACATTTCGCAATTCAATTGAATCTATTCAATGCCATCCATGGCCTAAATGATGCCAAAATTCCACAGACTACACAGAAACAGTTTTATGCACCCATGGTGACTACCTCTGGGCCTACTGGCATACTGGGCCGCAAGCTTGGAGGCCTATGGCAAAAGCACAGTGGCTGGTTTAACAAAATGGCCGCCGCCCACATGGCCAGGCCACCAAAAATAACAAAAAAGTGAAGACAAAGGGCAGGACCAGGCAGTTGGAGACTCTGGGCAACTTGCTACCTCTTGGAAAAAATTGTAAAACAAAAAAAAATGACTCCTTGCTCACCAAACTACATCTAAATGACAACCTGAGGAGTTTTTTGTGCAAAATGAACTAAATCAACATTTTCGAGAAGGTTTAATGATGCTCGAGAGATATTGTTCGCCAGATTGTAAATTCTGCGTGTTCGGCATCGCGATCGTCACAAAATGTCGTTATCGCGCGCGAAAACGTACATTGAGCGCGCGAAGAAGATAAAAAGTGTAAGTCCGCGTTGTCGCGCAGTGCGGACTTGCCCAAAGTCCGCGAGCTGAACGCCCAGGGTTACTTACTGGCTGAAAAGGCCTATTTATTTAACAAACACCCAAAAAAATAAAATACGCCCCAAAAGCCACATTTTGAAAATCAATCCAATGCCATCCATGGCCTAAATTATGTTACAATTCAACAGACAACACAGAAACAGTTTTTATGCACCCATGAGGATGACTACCTCCGGGCCTACTGGCACACTAGGCCGCAAGCTTGAGGCCTATGGCAAAAGCACAGTGGCTGTTCACACAAAATGGCCGCCAACACATGGACAGGCCACCCAGAACAACAAGAAAAGGAACACAAGACAGACAATGCAGGCCTATGGCAAAAGCACAATGCCTGGCTTTACAAAATGGCCGCCACCCACATGGCCAGGCCACCCAAAATAACAAAAAGTGAAGACAAAGGACAGGACCAGGCAGTTGGAGACTCTGGGAAACTTGCTACCTCTTGGAAAAAATTGTAAAACAAAAAAAAATGACTCCTTGATCACCAAACTACATCTAAATGACAACCTGAGGAGTTTTTTGTGCAAAATGAACTAAATCAACATTTTTGAGAAGGTTTAATGATGCTCGAGAGATATTGTTCGCCAGATTGTAAATTCTGTGTGTTCGGCATCGCGATCGTCACAAATTGTCGTTATCGCGCGCGAAAACGTACATTGAGCGCGCGAAGAAGATAAAAAGTGTAAGTCCGCGTTGTCGCGCAGTGCGGACTTGCCCAAAGTCCGCGAGCTGAACGCCCAGGGTTACCTACTGGCTGAAAAGGCCTATTTATTTAACAAACACACCAAAAAATAAAATACGCCCCAAAAGCCACATTTTGCAAATCAATCAAATGCCATCCATGGCCTCAATTATGTTACAATTCAACAGACAACACAAACAGTTTTTATGCACCCATGAGGATGACTACCGCCGGGCCTACTGGCACACTAGGCCGCAAGCTTTGAGGCCTATGGCAAAAGCACAGTGGCTGTTCACACAAAATGGCCGCCAACACATGGACAGGCCACCCAGAACAACAAGAAAAGGAACACAAGACAGACAATGCAGGCCTATGGCAAAAGCACAATGCCTGGCTTTACAAAATGGCCGCCACCCACATGGCCAGGCCACCCAAAATAACAAAAAGTGAAGACAAAGGACAGGACCAGGCAGTTGGAGACTCTGGGAAACTTGCTACCTCTTGGAAAAAATTGTAAAACAAAAAAAAATGACTCCTTGATCACCAAACTACATCTAAATGACAACCTGAGGAGTTTTTTGTGCAAAATGAACTAAATCAACATTTTCTAGAAGGTTTAATGATGCTCGAGAGATATTGTTCGCCAGATTGTAAATTCTGCGTGTTCGGCATCGCGATCGTCACAAATTGTCGTTATCGCGCGCGCAAAACGTACATTGAGCGCGCGAAGAAGATAAAAGTGTAAGTCCGCGTTGTCGCGCAGTGCGGACTTGCCCAAAGTCCGCGAGCTGAACGCCCAGGGTTACCTACTGGCTGAAAAGGCCTATTTATTTAACAAACACCCCAAAAAATAAAATACGCCCCAAAAACCACTTTTACCAATTCAAAACAATGCCATCCATGGATGCCCGGCCTACATGATGTTTAAACTTTAAATTCAACAGACACCACAGAAACATGCACCCATGGGTACCTCTGGCTCTAGTCTGGGCCTACTGGCTGAAATTCCAATCAAAGAAAAACAACTAGGCCCCTGCCGAAACTACAGGCCACAACAATACATTTTAAAAAATATGGAAATCCCCCCAAAAAATGTAGGTACAAACAAGCCCCAATCAAACAAACAAGTACACCAATTCTCCAACTTACTTGTAAAATCTCAAATCCAAGAGTCCTCAAATCCAATCCAATGATATGATGCAGCAGACAGACACAAAAAGTGATCCTTCCAGCTCCAAATCCAAATGAAAGTGAACAGCACATGGACAAAACACTGGGAGGAGCCTTCTGGACAGGAACAGGAAGTTTGAGAATCAGGGGCACTTCCTTCCTCTTGGAAAAAAGAAAAAGGACTCCTTGCTCACCAAACTACATCTCTAAATGACAACCTGAGGAGTTTTTTGTGCAAAATGAACTAATTCATCATTTTCGAGAAGGTTTTATGATGCTCGAGATATATTCTTCGCCAGATTGTAGTTTCTTCGTGTTCGGGATCGCGATCTTACCAACACTGGCGCCGGAAGTCAGATCGCGCGTCCGAATGACGTGTTCGCGGTCGCACACTCTCGCGGGATCATGCGGCCGGATTCCAAATCTCGTGGCGCCCGCGAACGGATAGGAAGTCGCGTCGGCGAACGCAGAATCACGGTAGGTCGTTACCGCGCGCGAGAACGTATATTGAGCGCGCGATGAAGAAAAACAGCTACGCTACGCCGCAAATTGCGTAGTGCACGGTAACTTCGCGTTCTACGCGAATCGCGAAGTTAGCGCAACTTCGCAAGCTTCGCGAGCGTAGCGTAGTTCACCGCCCAGGCTTAGTACTGAGACAAGTCCATCTATTTTATTGAGATCCCCTTATAAAGAATACTGAGGGTGAGGTGCATTTTAACTATTGTCTAAAGAAGATATTATAGTAAATTTTGACCAGTGATGGATGGAGTGATTATCTATTCTTTGTAAATTGAGTTAACAACCTGTCTAAGAAGGAAAGCGAATATGTAATCTACTTAGGGGGCACTGAACCAATATAATAATTGTATTAGGTATACACACGTATAATTTGAATTTAATTGTATTTATATTTATAGATACTTGATCTGGTTCTGAAAAAAGTTCTGAAAAAAGTTCTTGTTTTAATCTGAGTCCTGAGGAAGGTGGTTATGAATTTTTAGACACACCGAAACGCGTCGACATTCGGACAACAATAAAGTTTTGCTTTTAAAGTTTTTAAAATGTTATTATATATGGAATTTACAAAGGATAGTAATGCATATCCTGCATAGTAGTGTATTTTTTGAATTAGGTATAGAACTTGCTAGGTCATTGATTTTGTTAGGTTGCCAAAACCTTTGAGGTAGAATGGATATAGGCAGGAATTGATGAAGGTCTTTTGGTAATTACAGATTTATGTGTATCAATGTGTTTATTAATATGTGCTTATAAAGTGTTTTTAATTGTATGGTTTTTTAAACACTATGCTCTGATTGATTAAGTGATGAATAAAATCAATAGTGGGCATAAAGAAGTACGTTGTGTGACAATTAATAAGTGTTTAATTTGATTTTTGTTGGTTCAGTGCTTACTATTTTTGTCCTTCTGCAATAGAAATATACTATGACATAAAAGGGAATTCTGTTTTTTTAATGTGAATTGACCCGGTCCCTTTTGGTCTAACCTGGGTAACTCTCTAATTTTTAGTTCTGTTGACAGCCCTTGTGGCTGGAGAGTATAGTGAGTGATATGGACACTCTATCGAACGTTTGGTTTTTCAGAAGACCAATTCGAGAAAATAATCAATGGTACTTCAAAAACCATAAATACAGTCACCTTATCAAAGAATGATGATGAAAGTTGGAACAACCTATGGAATCTTAAAAAGAAAATAATCCGTACGGAATTACACTCCGATTTTATAATAGAGTATTGCAAAAAGGAATTATTCCTAAAGGGCTACAGATTAAAAATGAGCCTGGTCTCTTTGTTAAAAATGAGAAGTTCAAAGAAAACTGGACGCTAATTGCCAATCGTTGCAGTTGCGACTGGATGCTTTTAATTATCGAGACGGCACAAGAGATAATTATAATTGAAAGAGAAGAAATAGAAGTTTTAGAGAAACAACTGAAAGAAAGTGTAGCACTGGAGGAGGCGAAACTTAAATTGGAGGAAATTCAGGAAGATGTAACAGGTTATAGGGAATATCTAATCAATAAGAAAACAAACAAGTTAAGAAAAGATATTGCCAAATTTAAGACTGAGTTGGTATATCCATATTTACAAAAGGATTATTATGATCAACCAATCCAAACAGGCTATACGTCGAGGAATAATCAATACAATAGGAATAAGTATTTTAAGAAAAATTTTACATTTTCTGATACTTCGTATAATAGTTCTGATTCTGAAGGTGAAAGAAGTGCAGATACAAGAATCAGAAATGACATTAGAGAGGAAGTGGCAGGACACAGTAGGGATTATCCGTTTTTTTAGGGCAACAACAGAGGAGACATCCCCAAATATTCAGATCACGAGGCAGGGGTCGATCAACAAACATGCCAAGGGAGACGGGATTGAGAAGGCCATATATGAAGACCCGCAGTCAAAAGGAGTGGGAGTAAATACTCTAAAGGCCCCAATCATTAATCTCTCAAGTAAAGTTCTATCTAGAGAGGAGACAACCATTTTAGAAAAGGGATTAGGGTTTGCACCGAGTGCCAAAATGTGTAAATTCTCGATTGAAAAAGATGTACGTGATCTTTTTAGAAAGATCAGAATAAACAAATTCTTTGAAGGGAGAGAGCGGATTCCTACTGATAACAAATCCGGTCTTAAACCATTATCAACTTGGACACCGGCAATTCAACTGGTTGGCCAAGAAGTAGATACATTTGAAAAAGTGATTATTAAAGGACTTGAGAATTTATTAAAAGACAATGCATGGGAGTATAACAATCTATCTCAATATCAGCGTGAGGCTCTTAAGGGTGTACAAGATTGTGACTCAATTGTAGTAAAACCTGGGGATAAGGGAGGTAGTATAGTGGTCCTAGACACAATAGATTATAATAGCTGTATGCAAAAATTACTGGATGTCCCATTGCACTATAGAAAATCCAATATAGAGGAATGGAATAATTTAAAAACAAGAGTACAAAATGTGTTACAATTAGCCAAGGAAGATGACATAATTTGTGACGAAGAATATAGATTCCTTCTAAATGATCATCCCATGATACCAGCGTTATATGGACTCCCAAAGGTTCACAAGGACCTTTTGGATCCACCCATGCGTCCTATAGTGTCTGGGATTGATTCAATAACAGAGCCACTAAGCAAATATGTGGATTGTTTTATTAGACCCTTAGTTAGGGAACTCCCCTCATTTATAAAGGACACAACTGATATGATCCAAAGAATTGAAGGTTTGAAATTTAACAAAGAACGAGAATGGTTAGTATGTTTGGATATTGAATCCTTATATACTAACATACCTCAACAAGATACAGTTGAAATGATTAGGGAACTTCTAAGCCCTGAGGAGGGGGATTTGTCTCCCCTTAACAAATTCATTGTGGAATGTATAGAAATAATTCTATTGAACAATGGGGCATAATAGCAAGACCGGCGATAAAATTATCGCCGTTTTAGCGGCGATAATGGCCTTGCTAATATGCGTTATGGAATTCCAATAGAAGCCCAGGTTAGATGTCCTGCACATCTAACCTGGGCTTCTATTGAAATTCCATAACGCATATTAGCAAGGCCATTATCGCCGTTTTAGCGGCAGTTTCCTGCCGCTAAAACGGCGATAATTTTAACGTGGGTCTTGCTAATATGCCCCAATATCTTCTTGTTTGAGAATAATTTTTATTGCCAGATCAAAGGGACTAGTATGGGAGCCACGTGTGCTCCGAGTCTGGCATGCCTCTATGTGGGGAGGTTTGAAAAGATACATATACATAATGAAATTTGTCCCTATTATGAGAATATCAAACAATGGTCAAGATTTATTGATGACTTTTTTTTTCATTTGGGACGGTGAACATAGTGATCTTTTGGCCTTTTTGGAGTGGTTAAACTGTGGTGATGCCAATTTGAAATTCACATCAAGTATGAGTCAAAGCTCAGTGGACTTTTTAGACATAAAAATAAAAGAACAGAATGCTTCTTTACAAGTGGAACTTTATACAAAACCATCAGATAGAAACACTATTCTACATCACACGAGTAACCATCCGAAATGTCAAAAGGATAGTATCCCATTTAGCCAATTTCTAAGCATAAGACGCAACTGTAGCGATAGGCGGGATTTTGAAGTTCATGCAGATAACCTACAGCAAAAATTAATGTCTAGAGGGTATCCAAAAAGATTAGTAAGAGAGTCCTATAAGAGAGCAAAATACTACAACCGTGAGAGTCTTTTTGAAGGAAAGGATAATACAAAAGACCCGGAACAGGGGATAGTAATGGTTACTAACTACAATAGTGTAAGCAATAAGTTGAAAAACCTGATAAATAAGAATTGGTTTCTTTTAAATAAGACCGGGACAACTCTCCTTCGTAAACCGATTTATGCATACAGGAGAAATAAAACAATTCGTAATCATGTGGTAAGGACATATAGAGAACCTAATATTAAATACCAGAGGAGTATAATAGATGGTTCAAAACTGAAGGGAAACTTTCCTTGTAGCACATGTATACATTGCAAACTAGTAGTGAAAGAACAGAAGGTGGTATTGAACGGCATCACACATTGGATGAATGATATGGTAAATTGTAGAACAAGTAATGTCATATATCTAATCATCTGCCCCTGTCAGAAAGGATATGTAGGTGAAACGAGCCGTGAAATGAGAATTAGACTAACTGAACATAGATCGGCCTTGAAAAATAGGAAGAAGAATGCCCCACTTGTAGACCATTGGATTGAAAAAAACCATAATGAATGTGATATGAGATGGTTTATATTGGAAAAGGTCAAAGTATCTACACGAGGAGGTGATATTGAAAAAAGGAGGAAACAAAGAGAACAGTTTTTTATGTCTAAATTCAAGACCTATTATCAGGGCTTGAACAGTAGAGAGGAGTGGGAAAGATTAATCAGATGATAAACATGTTTTACTCATGTAGAAGTAACAACTCAATAGATAGGTCTCTGTATGTTAATGTAACTGCTTTGGTAAGATCCAACTAGAGTGTCTATGTGGGTCAAGACGTGCTGAGAGCCCGTCTGTAGCAATGAGGCTATTTGCTGGACTATGAGGTGGCCCGAAAAAGATGGCGAGTGTTTTATCTATAGCACGTATTTCACTTCAGGGCATAACATTAGAAATAGTGAGGGTGCGAATATGTGCACCAATTTCAAATAGTTTTTAATTTAAATTATTTTTTTGCGCAAATTAGATAATGCGGGTTTATTTATTTTCCCTGACACATTAATACATATTGTACACGGTTGTCTTTTAACTGGAAATAGTACCGGATTTATTCATCAGTACGCCCGTGTACGCTTAGTTAAAGTGCGAGACTATTAAAATGGCCGCTGTCTACGTTATCAGCAAGGGCGACGTTGCAGTTACGTAGAAAAAGAATAAAGATTACGGGTGGTTCATTTTCAATTTTACCAGAACCCCTGTGAGATGGTACGCTGCTCCGAAATTTAAGGGGAGAGATAGATTGTAAGACAGCTGTCCTGAATAAATAATACACACTGTACAAGGTTGTCTTTTAACTGGAAATAGTACTGGAATCATTCAGTAGTATACCCGTGTACGCTATGTCAAAGCGCGAGACTACTAAAATGGCCGCTGCCTACGTCATCAGCAAGGACGACGTTGCAGTTACGTATAAAAAGAGGAAATACCACAGGTGGTTCATTTTCGATTTTACCAGAACCCCCGTGAGACGGTACGCTGCTCCGAAATTTAAGGTGAGAGATAGATTGTAAGACATATGTCCTGAATAAATAGCTAGTTACTTTGTAGGTACATTGTGGTCTACAATTAAGTTAGACTACGGTGTTTGCTGTACAGGTTCTGTAATTTGCTCTGTACAGAAACATACAGAACATGATATATGATACATATGTAGTATTACTTGCAAGGGGGTGCGACAATTTAATATATTGTATATATTTTATTTATTTTTTTCCCGTTTTTCGTATCTAGCAAAACTAAGGCAGAGTAGTATATTGATGAAATTGTAAAAGCGCCAGATAGAGATTATTGAACTTAAATAGGGTATGGTTTACTCAGAGGTAATGAATAAGGTATGTTTTTCTTTTTGGCCTCTCAAACTATGGGTATGGTTGAAGTATAGGTTTGCAACCCGTGAATTGTGCTTTTAGATAGTAGAATTAAATTTGAGACATTGCCGCTTTGCTATATTATGAGCGGTATTATTAACCAGTCGAGTAAGTATAATAAGGAGACAAATTGGTAGAAGGATAAATTCCTTGGGTCTCTACTACTACGGTAGGGATACCCAATTAATTAAAATTTGGGATCTGTCCGCTTTATTGAACAATGAGCGTTTTTTGCAAGATGATCGAGTATATATAATGAGGTAATAATTAGAAGCAGAAATTCGCTGGACCCCTAATTCCATAGTAGTATAAGGGATACTGAATATATTCAATAAATAATGGTATAGGGCAAGATCTAGTATTCCGTATTCGTTTTTGGTTTTAATTAGCAGTATGAAACCGACTTAATTGTTGTAAGGCGACTATATTATTGAAAGGGTAACATTTAGCATTCTCTTTTCTTTTCTTGGTTTTAATTAGATATATAAATCCGACCCAATTGATGAAAGGCGGTAATATCATGTTAAGGAGCTTATGAAATTGTATTGGTGGTAAGTGTCCCACAATATTATATTAACCTAGAAGCCTCCACTGAGAAGGACCACATGTCTAATGTGATGTATTAATTTTATATATAGGAACAAGGAATTCCACAGTATTTGCTGATACTTCATGGTACATGCAACCATCTAAATGCTTACTGTGTAAGTATAAGGATAAAACTGCAACCTACTAGATATGAACATTGAGTGCAAATAATAAATTGAATTATTGTTCTAGGTGGGTGTTCCTTATTAACTTCAGTTAATTGAGGAGAGAAGATGGAGTACTGAGACAAGTCCATCTATTTTATTGAGATCCCCTTATAGAGAATACTGAGGGTGAGGTGCATTTTAACTATTGTCTAAAGAAGATATTATAGTAAATTTTGACCAGTGATGGATGGAGTGATTATCTATTCTTTGTAAATTGAGTTAACAACCTGTCTAAGAAGGAAAGCAAATATGTAATCTACTTAGGGGGCACTGAACCAATATAATAATTGTATTAGGTATACACACGTATAATTTGAATTTAATTGTATTTATATTTATAGATACTTGATCTGGTTCTGAAAAAAGTTCTGAAAAAGTTCTTGTTTTAATCTGAGTCCTGAGGAAGGTGGTTATGAATTTTTAGACACACCGAAACGCGTCGACATTCGGACAACAATAAAGTTTTGCTTTTAAAGTTTTTAAAATTTTATTATATATGGAATTTACAAAGGATAGTACTGCATATCCTGTATAGTAGTGTATTTTTTGAATTGGGTATAGAACTTGCTAGGTCTTTGATTTTGTTAGGTTGCCAAAACCTTTGAGGTAGAATGGATATAGGCAGGAATTGATGAAGGTCTTTTGGTAATTACAGATTTATGTGTATCAATGTGTTTATTAATATGTGCTTATAAAGTGTTTTTAATTGTATGGTTTTTTAAACACTATGCTCTGATTGATTAAGTGATGAATAAAATCAATAGTGGGCATAAAGAAGTACGTTGTGTGACAATTAATAAGTGTTTAATTTGATTTTTGTTGGTTCAGTGCTTACTATTTTTGTCCTTCTGCAATAGAAATATACTATGACATAAAAGGGAATTCTGTTTTTTTAATGTGAATTGACCCGGTCCCTTTTGGTCTAACCTGGGTAACTCTCTAATTTTTTAGTTCTGTTGACAGCCCTTGTGGCTGGAGAGTATAGTGAGTGATATGGACACTCTATGAACGTTTGGTTTTTCAGAAGACCAATTCAAGAAAATAATCAATGGTACTTCAAAAACCATAAATACAGTCACCTTATCAAAGAATGATGATGAAAGGTGGAACAACCTATGGAATCTTAAAAAGAAAATAATACGTACGGAATTACACTCCGATTTTATAATAGAGTATTGCAAAAAGGAATTATTCCTAAAGGGCTACAGATTAAAAATGAGCCTGGTCTCTTTGTTAAAAATGAGAAGTTCAAAGAAAACTGGACGCTGATTGCCAATCGTTGCAGTCGCGACTGGATGCTTTTAATTATCGAGACGGCACAAGAGATAATTATAATTGAAAGAGAAGAAATAGAAGTTTTAGAGAAACAACTGAAAGAAAGTGTAGCACTGGAGGAGGCGAAACTTAAATTGGAGGAAATTCAGGAAGATATAACAGGTTATAGGGAATATCTAATCAATAAGAAAACAAACAAGTTAAGAAAAGATATTGCCAAATTTAAGACTGAGTTGGTATATCCATATTTACAAAAGGATTATTATGATCAACCAATCCAAACAAGCTATACGTCGAGGAATAATCAATACAATAGGAATAAGTATTTTAAGAAAAATGTTACATTTTCTGATACTTTGTATAATAGTTCTGATTCTGAAGGTGAAAGAAGTGCAGATACAAGAATCAGAAATGACATTAGAGAGGAAGTGGCAGGACACAGTAGGGATTATCCGTTTTTTTTAGGGCAACAACAGAGGAGAAATCCCCAAATATTCAGATCACGAGGCAGGGGTCGATCAACAAACATGCCAAGGGAGACGGGATTGAGAAGGCCATATATGAAGACCCGCAGTCAAAAGGAGTGGGAGTAAATACTCTAAAGGCACCAATCATTAATCTCTCAAGTAAAGTTCTATCTAGAGAGGAGACAACCATTTTAGAAAAGGGATTAGGGTTTGTACCGAGTGCCAAAATGTGTAAATTCTCGATTGAAAAAGATGTACGTGATCTTTTTAGAAAGATCAGAATAAAAAAATTCTTTGAAGGGAGAGAGCGGATTCCTACTGATAATAAATCCGGTCTTAAACCATTATCAACTTGGACACCGGCAATTCAACTGGTTGGCCAAGAAGTAGATACATTTGAAAAAGTGATTATTAAAGGACTTGAGAATTTATTAAAAGACAATGCATGGGAGTATAACAATCTATCTCAATATCAGCGTGAGGCTCTTAAGGGTTTACAAGATTGTGACTCAATTGTAGTAAAACCTGGGGATAAGGTAGGTAGTATAGTGGTCCTAGACACAATAGATTATAATAGCCGTATGCAAAAATTACTGGATGTCCCATTGTACTATAGAAAATCCAATATAGAGGAATGGAATAATTTAAAAACAAGAGTACAAAATGTGTTACAATTAGCCAAGGAAGATGACATAATTTGTGACGAAGAATATAGATTCCTTCTAAATGATCATCCCATGATACCAGCGTTATATGGACTCCCAAAGGTTCACAAGGACCTTTTGGATCCACCCATGCGTCCTATAGTGTCTGGGATTGATTCAATAACAGAGCCACTAAGCAAATATGTGGATTGTTTTATTAGACCCTTAGTTAGGGAATTCCCCTCATTTATAAAGGACACAACTGATATGATCCAAAGAATTGAAGGTTTGAAATTTAACAAAGAACGAGAATGGTTAGTATGTTTGGATATTGAATCCTTATATACTAACATACCTCAACAAGATACAGTTGAAATGATTAGGGAACTTCTAAGCCCTGAGGAGGGGATTTGTCTCCCTCAACGAATTCATTGTGGAATGTATAGAAATAATTCTATTGAACAATATCTTCTTGTTTGAGAATAATTTTTATTGCCAGATCAAAGGGACTAATATGGGAGCCACGTGTGCTCCGAGTCTGGCGTGCCTCTATGTGGGGAGGTTTGAAAAGATACATATACATAATGAAATTTGTCCCTATTATGAGAATATCAAACAATGGTCAAGATTTATTGATGACGTTTTTTTCATTTGGGACGGTGAACTTAGTGATCTTTTGGCCTTTTTGGAGTGGTTAAACTGTGGTGATGCCAATTTGAAATTCACATCAAGTATGAGTCAAAGCTCAGTGGACTTTTTAGACATAAAAATAAAAGAACAGAATGCTTCTTTACAAGTGGAACTTTATATAAAACCATCAGATAGAAACACTATTCTACATCACACGAGTAACCATCCGAAATGTCAAAAGGATAGTATCCCATTTAGCCAATTTCTACGCATAAGACGCAACTGTAGCGATAGGCGGGATTTTGAAGTTCATGCAGATAACCTACAGCAAAAATTAATGTCTAGAGGGTATCCAAAAAGATTAGTAAGAGAGTCCTATAAGAGAGCAAAATACTACAACCGTGAGAGTCTTTTTGAAGGAAAGGATAATACAAAAGACCCGGAACAGGGGATAGTAATGGTTACTAACTACAATAGTGTAAGCAATAAGTTGAAAAACCTGATAAATAAGAATTGGTTTCTTTTAAATAAGACCGGGACAACTCTCCTTCGTAAACCGATTTATGCATACAGGAGAAATAAAACAATTCGTAATCATGTGGTAAGGACATATAGAGAACCTAATATTAAATACCAGAGGAGTATAATAGATGGTTCAAAACTGAAGGGAAACTTTCCTTGTAGCACATGTATACATTGCAAACTAGTAGTGAAAGAACAGAAGGTGGTATTGAACGGCATCACACATTGGATGAATGATATGGTAAATTGTAGAACAAGTAATGTCATATATCTAATCATCTGCCCCTGTCAGAAAGGATATGTAGGTGAAACGAGCCGTGAAATGAGAATTAGACTAACTGAACATAGATCGGCCTTGAAAAATAGGAAGAAGAATGCCCCACTTGTAGACCATTGGATTGAAAAAACCATAATGAATGTGATATGAGATGGTTTATATTGGAAAAGGTCAAAGTATCTACACGAGGAGGTGATATTGAAAAAAGGAGGAAACAAAGAGAACAGTTTTTTATGTCTAAATTCAAGACCTATTATCAGGGCTTGAACAGTAGAGAGGAGTGGGAAAGATTAATCAGATGATAAACATGTTTTACTCATGTAGAAGTAACAACTCAATAGATAGGTCTCTGTATGTTAATGTAACTGCTTTGGTAAGATCCAACTAGAGTGTCTATGTGGGTCAAGACGTGCTGAGAGCCCGTCTGTAGCAATGAGGCTATTTGCTGGACTATGAGGTGGCCCGAAAAAGATGGCGAGTGTTTTATCTATAGCACGTATTTCACTTCAGGGCATAACATTAGAAATAGTGAGGGTGCGAATATGTGCACCAATTTCAAATAGTTTTTAATTTAAATTATTTTTTTGCGCAAATTAGATAATGCGGGTTTATTTATTTTCCCTGACACATTAATACATATTGTACACGGTTGTCTTTTAACTGGAAATAGTACCGGATTTATTCATCAGTACGCCCGTGTACGCTTAGTTAAAGTGCGAGACTATTAAAATGGCCGTTGTCTACGTTATCAGCAAGGGCGACGTTGCAGTTACGTAGAAAAAGAATAAAGATTACGGGTGGTTCATTTTCAATTTTACCAGAACCCCTGTGAGATGGTACGCTGCTCCGAAATTTAAGGGGAGAGATAGATTGTAAGACAGCTGTCCTGAATAAATAATACACACTGTACAAGGTTGTCTTTTAACTGGAAATAGTACTGGAATCATTCAGTAGTATACCCGTGTACGCTATGTCAAAGCGCGAGACTACTAAAATGGCCGCTGCCTACGTCATCAGCAAGGACGACGTTGCAGTTACGTATAAAAAGAGGAAATACCACAGGTGGTTCATTTTCGATTTTACCAGAACCCCGTGAGACGGTACGCTGCTCCGAAATTTAAGGTGAGAGATAGATTGTAAGACATATGTCCTGAATAAATAGCTAGTTACTTTGTAGGTACATTGTGGTCTACAATTAAGTTAGACTACGGTGTTTGCTGTACAGGTTCTGTAATTTGCTCTGTACAGAAACATACAGAACATGATATATGATACATATGTAGTATTACTTGCAAGGGGGTGCGACAATTTAATATATTGCATATATTTTATTTATTTTTTTCCGTTTTTCGTATCTAGCAAAACTAAGGCAGAGTAGTATATTGATGAAATTGTAAAAGCGCCAGATAGAGATTATTGAACTTAAATAGGGTATGGTTTACTCAGAGGTAATGAATAAGGTATGTTTTTCTTTTTGGCCTCTCAAACTATGGGTATGGTTGAAGTATAGGTTTGCAACCCGTGAATTGTGCTTTTTAGATAGTAGAATTAAATTTGAGACATTGCCGCTTTGCTATATTATGAGCGGTATTATTAACCAGTCGAGTAAGTATAATAAGGAGACAAATTGGTAGAAGGATAAATTCCTTGGGTCTCTACTACTACGGTAGGGATACCCAATTAATTTAAATTTGGGATCTGTCCGCTTTATTGAACAATGAGCGTTTTTGCAAGATGATCGAGTATATATAATGAGGTAATAATTAGAAGCAGAAATTCGCTGGACCCCTAATTCCATAGTAGTATAAGGGATACTGAATATATTCAATAAATAATGGTATAGGGCAAGATCTAGTATTCCGTATTCGTTTTTTGGTTTTAATTAGCAGTATGAAACCGACTTAATTGTTGTAAGGCGACTATATTATTGAAAGGGTAACATTTAGCATTCTCTTTTCTTTTCTTGGTTTTAATTAGATATATAAATCCGACCCAATTGATGAAAGGCGGTAATATCATGTTAAGGAGCTTATGAAATTGTATTGGTGGTAAGTGTCCCACAATATTATATTAACCTAGAAGCCTCCACTGAGAAGGACCACATGTCTAATGTGATGTATTAATTTTATATATAGGAACAAGGAATTCCACAGTATTTGCTGATACTTCATGGTACATGCAACCATCTAAATGCTTACTGTGTAAGTATAAGGATAAAACTGCAACCTACTAGATATGAACATTGAGTGCAAATAATAAATTGAATTATTGTTCTAGGTGGGTGTTCCTTATTAACTTCAGTTAATTGAGGAGAGAAGATGGAGTACTGAGACAAGTCCATCTATTTTATTGAGATCCCCTTATAGAGAATACTGAGGGTGAGGTGCATTTTAACTATTGTCTAAAGAAGATATTATAGTAAATTTTGACCAGTGATGGATGGAGTGATTATCTATTCTTTGTAAATTGAGTTAACAACCTGTCTAAGAAGGAAAGCAAATATGTAATCTACTTAGGGGGCACTGAACCAATATAATAATTGTATTAGGTATACACACGTATAATTTGAATTTAATTGTATTTATATTTATAGATACTTGATCTGGTTCTGAAAAAGTTCTGAAAAAAGTTCTTGTTTTAATCTGAGTCCTGAGGAAGGTGGTTATGAATTTTTAGACACACCGAAACGCGTCGACATTCGGACAACAATAAAGTTTTGCTTTTAAAGTTTTTAAAATTTTATTATATATGGAATTTACAAAGGATAGTACTGCATATCCTGCATAGTAGTGTATTTTTTGAATTGGGTATAGAACTTGCTAGGTCTTTGATTTTGTTAGGTTGCCAAAACCTTTGAGGTAGAATGGATATAGGCAGGAATTGATGAAGGTCTTTTGGTAATTACAGATTTATGTGTATCAATGTGTTTATTAATATGTGCTTATAAAGTGTTTTTAATTGTATGGTTTTTTAAACACTATGCTCTGATTGATTAAGTGATGAATAAAATCAATAGTGGGCATAAAGAAGTACGTTGTGTGACAATTAATAAGTGTTTAATTTGATTTTTGTTGGTTCAGTGCTTACTATTTTTGTCCTTCTGCAATAGAAATATACTATGACATAAAAGGGAATTCTGTTTTTTTAATGTGAATTGACCCGGTCCCTTTTGGTCTAACCTGGGTAACTCTCTAATTTTTTAGTTCTGTTGACAGCTCTTGTGGCTGGAGAGTATAGTGAGTGATATGGACACTCTACTGAACGTTTGGTTTTTCAGAAGACCAATTCAAGAAAATAATCAATGGTACTTCAAAACCATAAATACAGTCACCTTATCAAAGAATGATGATGAAAGGTGGAACAACCTATGGAATCTTAAAAAGAAAATAATACGTACGGAATTACACTCCGATTTTATAATAGAGTATTGCAAAAAGGAATTATTCCTAAAGGGCTACAGATTAAAAATGAGCCTGGTCTCTTTGTTAAAAATGAGAAGTTCAAAGAAAACTGGACGCTGATTGCCAATCGTTGCAGTCGCGACTGGATGCTTTTAATTATCGAGACGGCACAAGAGATAATTATAATTGAAAGAGAAGAAATAGAAGTTTTAGAGAAACAACTGAAAGAAAGTGTAGCACTGGAGGAGGCGAAACTTAAATTGGAGGAAATTCAGGAAGATATAACAGGTTATAGGGAATATCTAATCAATAAGAAAACAAACAAGTTAAGAAAAGATATTGCCAAATTTAAGACTGAGTTGGTATATCCATATTTACAAAAGGATTATTATGATCAACCAATCCAAACAAGCTATACGTCGAGGAATAATCAATACAATAGGAATAAGTATTTTAAGAAAAATGTTACATTTTCTGATACTTTGTATAATAGTTCTGATTCTGAAGGTGAAAGAAGTGCAGATACAAGAATCAGAAATGACATTAGAGAGGAAGTGGCAGGACACAGTAGGGATTATCCGTTTTTTTAGGGCAACAACAGAGGAGAAATCCCCAAATATTCAGATCACGAGGCAGGGGTCGATCAACAAACATGCCAAGGGAGACGGGATTGAGAAGGCCATATATGAAGACCCGCAGTCAAAAGGAGTGGGAGTAAATACTCTAAAGGCACCAATCATTAATCTCTCAAGTAAAGTTCTATCTAGAGAGGAGACAACCATTTTAGAAAAGGGATTAGGGTTTGTACCGAGTGCCAAAATGTGTAAATTCTCGATTGAAAAAGATGTACGTGATCTTTTAGAAAGATCAGAATAAAAAAATTCTTTGAAGGGAGAGAGCGGATTCCTACTGATAATAAATCCGGTCTTAAACCATTATCAACTTGGACACCGGCAATTCAACTGGTTGGCCAAGAAGTAGATACATTTGAAAAAGTGATTATTAAAGGACTTGAGAATTTATTAAAAGACAATGCATGGGAGTATAACAATCTATCTCAATATCAGCGTGAGGCTCTTAAGGGTTTACAAGATTGTGACTCAATTGTAGTAAAACCTGGGGATAAGGGAGGTAGTATAGTGGTCCTAGACACAATAGATTATAATAGCCGTATGCAAAAATTACTGGATGTCCCATTGTACTATAGAAAATCCAATATAGAGGAATGGAATAATTTAAAAACAAGAGTACAAAATGTGTTACAATTAGCCAAGGAAGATGACATAATTTGTGACGAAGAATATAGATTCCTTCTAAATGATCATCCCATGATACCAGCGTTATATGGACTCCCAAAGGTTCACAAGGACCTTTTGGATCCACCCATGCGTCCTATAGTGTCTGGGATTGATTCAATAACAGAGCCACTAAGCAAATATGTGGATTGTTTTATTAGACCCTTAGTTAGGAACTCCCTCATTTATAAAGGACACAACTGATATGATCCAAAGAATTGAAGGTTTGAAATTTAACAAAGAACGAGAATGGTTAGTATGTTTGGATATTGAATCCTTATATACTAACATACCTCAACAAGATACAGTTGAAATGATTAGGGAACTTCTAAGCCCTGAGGAGGGGGATTTGTCTCCCCTTAACGAATTCATTGTGGAATGTATAGAAATAATTCTATTGAACAATATCTTCTTGTTTGAGAATAATTTTTATTGCCAGATCAAAGGGACTAGTATGGGAGCCACGTGTGCTCCGAGTCTGGCGTGCCTCTATGTGGGGAGGTTTGAAAAGATACATATACATAATGAAATTTGTCCCTATTATGAGAATATCAAACAATGGTCAAGATTTATTGATGACGTTTTTTTCATTTGGGACGGTGAACTTAGTGATCTTTTGGCCTTTTTGGAGTGGTTAAACTGTGGTGATGCCAATTTGAAATTCACATCAAGTATGAGTCAAAGCTCAGTGGACTTTTTAGACATAAAAATAAAAGAACAGAATGCTTCTTTACAAGTGGAACTTTATATAAAACCATCAGATAGAAACACTATTCTACATCACACGAGTAACCATCCGAAATGTCAAAAGGATAGTATCCCATTTAGCCAATTTCTACGCATAAGACGCAACTGTAGCGATAGGCGGGATTTTGAAGTTCATGCAGATAACCTACAGCAAAAATTAATGTCTAGAGGGTATCCAAAAAGATTAGTAAGAGAGTCCTATAAGAGAGCAAAATACTACAACTGTGAGAGTCTTTTTGAAGGAAAGGATAATACAAAGACCCGGAACAGGGGATAGTAATGGTTACTAACTACAATAGTGTAAGCAATAAGTTGAAAAACCTGATAAATAAGAATTGGTTTCTTTTAAATAAGACCGGGACAACTCCCCTTCGTAAACCGATTTATGCATACAGGAGAAATAAAACAATTCGTAATCATGTGGTAAGGACATATAGAGAACCTAATATTAAATACCAGAGGAGTATAATAGATGGTTCAAAACTGAAGGGAAACTTTCCTTGTAGCACATGTATACATTGCAAACTAGTAGTGAAAGAACAGAAGGTGGTATTGAACCAGTGCTTAATTTGTAAAATATTAAGTGCAGGTGCTCAAATTTTTGGGGGGAGGCCACACCCACTTTCCCGGGTCCTCCCACTTCTCCAAGAGGCTGCACCCACTTCCTTTATTGGTTCCACCCACATCCACAAGCCTCAACACATCATAGCCACCTCCTCACATCTTGAGTTCCGCAAGAAGCTGAAGACTTGGCTCTTCACATAAGCACCTCGGGGACCTCAGACCTATACACCTGCCCAAGTGCCTGGATATCCTCTCGGGTGATTAGTGTGATGTACAAATCAATATATCATAACATAATATAACATATGGGAAGCCTATGAGAACAACTTAAAAGTGAGCTCAAATTAGAGAATGTGTGTAATTCTCAAAATGCAGCTTTAGGAAAGGTCATTGGAGGACTTGAGGCAGCTTTGCAAACTAAAAAGAATGTGCTTGTACTGTGCTGTTTAAAAGATAGGAAAGGGTGAAGAAAGGAATACATTAAAGAAGGCAGCAACAAATGCAGGCAGGAAGGGGAGTACTGGAGTGAGGACATATATGAGTAATGGATGAAAGGAGGAGGAAATAAGAAAATAATGTGAAAGGAAGAAATGAAGGAATAGAGGGAGAAAGGAAGTGAATGATGTGTGATGGATGAATAGAAAGAAGAAAGGAAAGGAGCAAGAGCAGCATAAGGAAGGGTTGATGATAAGAAAGGAGGAAATTAAAGAAGAGGTGAAGGAAGGAGCAGGAAAAAAGAAAGTAAGGAAAGAATGGAGGAAGAGGAATAAATGCACCAAGGGAGGAAGGATGGGGAATGAATGAGGGTGTAAGGAAGGAAGCAAGAATGGAATGAGGGTGTAAGGAAGCAAGAGGGGAAAAGAGGCATGGCTGGAGGTGCTGAGGAAGAGAAAAGGGGAAAAGAAAAAGATGGGACGAAGGAAAGAAAGGAGGTCAGGGGAATGGATATGAGTATGAAAGGTACTGGGTCAAGGAGGGACAGAGAATAATGACAGTGTAATATTGCAAAGAAATTGAAAAACAAAAGATTAAAATACATTTGTGTGCTTATCATACCATGTATGTTTGTAAAGCACATATTCACCAAAGGGGGCCTTGACACAGAATTTAAAATGTTGTTATCCAGCTTATAGGCACAAATTTTATCGACCTCAGAAAGATGAAAGACTGAGTTGCACACCAAGATTAAAATTTATGATCCTGAGAACAAACACTGATTCCTGGAGTGGATATAAAGAAATGTGCAAGAAGGAAAAATATAAAAGGGAGAGTGAGGAAGGAGGAGAGGTCTGAAGGCAAAGATAGATACGGTAGACAAAGAATGTGAAGAGAAGTGAGGAAAGCAGAGATAGGGAGTGGAAGACTGGAGTGGACCATGATGAGAAAGAAAAAAGGAAAGAGGAGAAAGGGAAGAAGAGAAGACAGAAGTGAGTTGCATGAAAAGAGAGTGCAAGGGAAAGATGAGAAGGTGAAAAATGATAAGCAGTTAATGAGGGGAGGTGGTGATTAAGAGGAAACTGGACGTAGGGCAGAAAGTGAAAGAAGAATGGAAAGAAGGGAAGCAGTAAGGTGTGAAGGGTAGGAAGAGAAGCAGATAGTGAGGAACAGCAAGAAAAGAGTACACCTCTGCCTTATTAAAAATAGAGTAATTCACTATGTAAAGTTGAGAGGTGGCAGGGCTGTAACGTTCCTGGCCAGCCTCATGAATGCATAGCTGTGCTGTCCAAGACACACAATAGCGATTTCGGGCACCATATCACTGAGTGGCAAGCTTGGGGGCGTGCCATTTGAGCATGCACTGCGAGAGCACGAGCCATTGTTAGTTCTAAGGCCTAGTTCTTTCAGAGTGAACACAGTGCTCCCCCTTCTGGCAGACCCTGCCACCGATTTAAGGCATAATCTGTGCATTACTTCTTGGCCAGAGCAACCCAGACGACTCTAGGAGAGCCAACATCGTGGCCAAGCTCACAAAGGCTGCAGATTCGGGGGTCCCAAACCCCGTGTGCGAAATACTATCGACTTCTGCCAACCAGGGGCTAGTAAAGTTAACAGGCTCGTGATCTCGACTGTGCAGCAACAGAAAATGCAGTACAAGCAAGGGCGGTAGGCGAAGCACCCGATTAACAGCAAGTGATGAGCCAAACCAAACTTTGCGCAATGAGGCACTAAAGCCAAGCTTGTCTGAACAACGAGAAAAAGCGAGCCCAGCAAGTGATGTGCAGACGCCAACTTTGAGCAAATGATGGGCTGAGGCATGCACTACCTAAAGAGCTGAAACGAACTTTAAGCACACGACTTGGAACTTCAAGAGAACTTTGAGAGATTATGAGTCAAAGTGAACTTTGTGCGTGCAATAAATGTGCTAACGTCAACTTTGAACTTGAATGAGTTTGTCTTGACCTCGGAGTGCAGAGCGGTTCTCGGGAGCACAAAGGATGCTTCATTTCACAATTTAAGTAAGTTAAATGTCAACAGTCTCAGTGCGCCTCTGGAGAGTGTTAATAATAAAATGTGCCTTATGTTTTAGCGCTTGCTGCAAAGTACTTGAAATATCACAGCTTTCTGGCTCACTGAGCTGCTGCACTATGTGTGTGCGTGTCTCTCAGCCTCTTGCCCCCCAATAAATGCCTGGTGCTCTCTGCCGCCCTGGATGTTAGTCTGTGAGTTTTTAGAGTGTGTGGCCTCATTAACGCAACTCATCTGGCCTGCTGGCTGCGCCGGGGCTGGGCATGTAGCGCCACGCCGACCGGGCCGCAGATCACTTACTTCGGGGTAACTTTTTTGGGTTAACTACCTGCTTTTTAAATAACATTACAAAAGCAGGGGTTGCAAACAGCCAGGCTACCCTACCAACTTTACCCCACACCCCAGGCGCTCACCCACGTCTCCTGAACCACAAAATCATGGGGTTCCCCGAGAAACGTCTCCCAAGATCGTTTCCAGGGGAACGCTTCCATCCTCTACTCCAGGAACGCATCTGGTGAGTCTGGGTGCAGAGTGATTCTCAGGAGCACAAAGGATGCTTTATTTCGAATTGTCCTTTCTTTTCACGTCATCGCGCCGCTCCCCGCCTGCCAGCGCGTACATATAATAACGCCCTTTTGCGGCTCTTGTTGCTTTTATGAAGCAAGTAAATCAAATGTATAAAAATTATACCTGTATGATTGCCGGCGCTCGTATATATTCACTTCTGCTGGACATTGTACAATGTTTGACAGTCCTGCATACTTCCAGCCTGCCGCGCCCCAGCTCAGCCAAAAGCCCGCCTTCAGCCATTCTTCAACGGAAATGAAACAATGTTCCGTGAAAGGCAGGCGCGATCTGGTGCAGTGACATCACTAACATGATGACGCCACGCATTTTCAGTATGCCTGGGCCAGGGTGGACTTCCTATGAGGACATACCAGGCAGCAGCCACAGAAGGAGAGCAGGCATTTATTTAAATAATTACCGGGTCATCGATCTGCCGGAGAACAATCGTATAGACCCGGCCCGGTGAAATAAGTGCCGGTGCTGAGCACCGGAAAGCACCGGCACAAATTAAGCACTGTATTGAACGGCATCACACATTGGATGAATGATATGGTAAATTGTAGAACAAGTAATGTCATATATCTAATCATCTGCCCCTGTCAGAAAGGATATGTAGGTGAAACGAGCCGTGAAAAGAGAATTAGACTAACTGAACATAGATCGGCCTTGAAAAATAGGAAGAAGAATGCCCCACTTGTAGACCATTGGATTGAAAAAAACCATAATGAATGTGATATGAGATGGTTTATATTGGAAAAGGTCAAAGTATCTACACGAGGAGGTGATATTGAAAAAAGGAGGAAACAAAGAGAACAGTTTTTTATGTCTAAATTCAAGACCTATTATCAGGGCTTGAACAGTAGAGAGGAGTGGGAAAGATTAATCAGATGATAAACATGTTTTACTCGTGTAGAAGTAACAACTCAATAGATAGGTCTCTGTATGTTAATGTAACTGCTTTGGTAAGATCCAACTAGAGTGTCTATGTGGGTCAAGACGTGCTGAGAGCCCGTCTGTAGCAATGAGGCTATTTGCTGGACTATGAGGTGGCCCGAAAAAGATGGCGAGTGTTTTATCTATAGCACGTATTTCACTTCAGGGCATAACATTAGAAATAGTGAAGGTGCGAATATGTGCACCAATTTCAAATAGTTTTTAATTTAAATAATTTTTTTGCGCAAATTAGATAATGCGGGTTTATTTATTTTCCCTGACACAATAATACATATTGTACACGGTTGTCTTTTAACTGGAAATAGTACCGGATTTATTCATCAGTACGCCGGTGTACGCTTAGTTAAAGTGCGAGACTATTAAAATGGCCGCTGTCTACGTTATCAGCAAGGGCGACGTTGCAGTTACGTAGAAAAAGAATAAAGATTACGGGTGGTTCATTTTCAATTTTACCAGAACCCCCGTGAGATGGTACGCTGCTCCAAAATTTAAGGGGAGAGATAGATTGTAAGACAGCTGTCCTGAATAAATAATACACACTGTACAAGGTTGTCTTTTAACTGGAAATAGTACTGGAATCATTCAGTAGTATACCCGTGTACGCTATGTCAAAGCGCGAGACTACCAAAATGGCCGCTGCCTACGTCATCAGCAAGGACGACGTTGCAGTTACGTATAAAAAGAGGAAATACCACGGGTGGTTCATTTTCGATTTTACCAGAACCCCCGTGAGACGGTACGCTGCTCCGAAATTTAAGGTGAGAGATAGATTGTAAGACATATGTCCTGAATAAATAGCTAGTTACTTTGTAAGTACATTGTGGTCTACAATTAAGTTAGACTACGGTGTTTGCTGTAAAGGTTCTGTAATTTGCTCTGTACAGAAACATACAGAACATGATATATGATACATATGTAGTATTACTTGCTAGGGGTGCGACAATTTAATATATCGTATATATTTTATTTATTTTTTTCCCGTTTTTCGTATCTAGCAAAACTAAGGCAGAGTAGTATATTGATGAAATTGTAAAAGCGCCAGATAGAGATTATTGAACTTAAATAGGGTATGGTTTATTCGGAGGTAATGAATAAGGTATGTTTTTCTTTTTGGCCTCTCAAACTATGGGTATGGTTGAAGTATAGGTTTGCAACCCGTGAATTGTGCTTTTTAGATAGTAGAATTAAATTTGAGACATTGCCGCTTTGCTATATTATGAGCGGTATTATTAACCAGTCGAGTAAGTATAATAAGGAGACAAATTGGTAGAAGGATAAATTCCTTGGGTCTCTACTACTACGGTAGGGATACCCAATTAATTTAAATTTGGGATCTGTCTGCTTTGTTGAACAATGAGCGTTTTTTGCAAGATGATCGAGTATACATAATGAGGTAATAATTAGAAGCAGAAATTCGCTGGACCCCTAATTCCATAGTAGTATAAGGGATACTGAATATATTCAATAAATAATGGTATAGGGCAAGATCTAGTATTCCGTATTCGTTTTTTGGTTTTAATTAGCAGTATGAAACCGACTTAATTGTTGTAAGGCGACTATATTATTGAAAGGGTAACATTTAGCATTCTCTTTTCTTTTATTGGTTTTAATTAGATATATAAATCCGACCCAATTGATGAAAGGCGGTAATATCATGTTAAGGAGCTTATGACATTTTATTGGTGGTAAGTGTCCCACAATATTATATTAACCTAGAAGCCTCCACTGAGAAGGACCACATGTCTAATGTGATGTATTAATTTTATATATAGGAACAAGGAATTCCACAGTATTTGCTGATACTTCATGGTACATGCAACCATCTAAATGCTTACTGTGTAAGTATAAGGATAAAACTGCAACCTACTAGATATGAACATTGAGTGCAAATAATAAATTGAATTATTGTTCTAGGTGGGTGTTCCTTATTAACTTCAGTTAATTGAGGAGAGAAGATGGAGTACTGAGACAAGTCCATCTATTTTATTGAGATCCCCTTATAAAGAATACTGAGGGTGAGGTGCATTTTAACTATTGTCTAAAGAAGATATTATAGTAAATTTTGACCAGTGATGGATGGAGTGATTATCTATTCTTTGTAAATTGAGTTAACAACCTGTCTAAGAAGGAAAGCGAATATGTAATCTACTTAGGGGCACTGAACCAATATAATAATTGTATTAGGTATACACACGTATAATTTGAATTTAATTGTATTTATATTTATTTTTATAGATACTTGATCTGGTTCTGAAAAAAGTTCTGGAAAAAGTTCTTGTTTTAATCTGAGTCCTGAGGATGGTGGTTATGAATTTTTAGACACACCGAAACGCGTCGACATTCGGACAACAATAAAGTTTTGCTTTTAAAGTTTTTAAAATTTTATTATATATGGAATTTACAAAGGATAGTACTGCATATTCTGCATAGTAGTGTATTTTTTGAATTGGGTATAGAACTTGCTAGGTCTTTGATTTTGTTAGGTTGCCAATACCTTTGAGGTAGAATGGATATAGGCAGGAATTGATGAAGGTCTTTTGGTAATTACAGATTTATGTGTATCAATGTGTTTATTAATATGTGCTTATAAAGTGTTTTTAATTGTATGGTTTTTTAAACACTATGCTCTGATTGATTAAGTGATGAATAAAATCAATAGTGGGCATAAAGAAGTACGTTGTGTGACAATTAATAAGTGTTTAATTTGATTTTTGTTGGTTCAGTGCTTACTATTTTTGTCCTTCTGCAATAGAAATATACTATGACATAAAAGGGAATTCTGTTGTTTTAATGTACACACCAACAAGCCAGGCACGCTGGTTCCGCATCTGTGACATCATCCTCGGGATGCGACTACTCCTCATCACGTAGGCATCGTGTGCAGAACCAGGGAAATGGGCACACACGTGTGAGATGCTCATATCTGCAAGACAGACCACCAGTGCATTGACCGAGTGGTAGTGTTTGCGGTTCCTGTATGCCTGCTCTTGGGCCTGTGGTGGTACCAAAGCCACATGTGTCCCATCAATGGAGCCAATGACATGCAGCATTCTCCCCAGGGCATAGAAGTCACTCTTCACGCCAGTGAGTTGTTGGAGTCTAGGGAAATAGATGTACTGGTTCAGGTATATCAACATAGCCTCCAAAACATCCCGGAGCACACGGCTGAACATGGTCTGTGACATCCCACCAGCAGTCGCCACAGTGTGTTGAAAGGTACCGGTGGCAAAGAAGTGTAGGGCTGCCATCACCTTCACCTTGGGGGTCAGCGCTATAGGGTACGGCCGGCCAGGTTGCAAATGTGGTGCCAAGCGCACTGCCAAATCCTCAATCAGCTGCCTGGTGAAGCGGTACCGTCGGATGCTGTCACGTTCCACCATCGTTGCCAGGTCAGGGAATGGTCTAAGGACAGCTGGTGCCCTGCAGTGCATAGGTGAAGAAAGCAAGATTGTCAGTCACCCCACATATGTGGCATTGAACACACTCAATATCACATGATACATCATTATGAGGCACAAGTACATGATGTGTGCAGTTCCGTAAGGATATGTATGGCACATACATGGCCAACATCTAACATCACAGTTCAACAAGTGGCATCAATAAGTCCCAGGTCGTGCCATTGGATATCATGAGGCCGTGTCACAGTTCCCATCTCCTGCTGCCACGTTACAAACACACCCCACAGTGACATGTGAGGACAGATGTGCCCCAGGCATCACAGCTCAACGACAGGTAGATTCCCAGGGACCCTGTATTGCCACATGGACACTGGCATGACATGGTGTATCATGTATACACCACAGCAAAACAACCATGACCCCCACAGGTAGTGGTCCCTGTTGCCTCGGCAGGACAGACATGGACGTCTGTGACACACACACGCACAACATCAAAGTCCATGCACAAACAACGTGGATGTGGAGACTGCCTCCCATTGTGCACATGAAATCAGAGACATTGTAAACACAACATGCACACAGACTGTGGAGGACCATCACCATTGTGCCAATGGGTTACCCTGGGTTAAACATACCGTCCCACATGGGACTCAGGGGGTATGTGACATGACATACACATACACCACCGTGAAATGTGACCATGCCACATGCTCAGATATGAACAGTTGCACATCACAGTGGTCATGTACACGTAACACCAAGGAGTCTGTCCCCATGAACACGTGCACAGCCTGGGGGTGGCTGCCCCCAAGTGACACCCACAGAACAACATGTTCACCCCCATACACGGAATAGGTAATGCAGCCTTACATGCCGTAGGATACAGTTTGGACAGGCTGTGGTGTTGTAGGTGTGCCCCTCACTCCCTGGGAAGTATATGTGGCTGGCATATGTTCACCTGTGACAGGCATGGTGACATATGCCAGTGACTTGTACAGGGACGCGTTGGACAGCAATGGACCGATCAGTGCGCACACATTGGCCATTGCATTCAATGTGTGCTGGTTCGCGTTGTATTCGCAATACGCGTTGGACAGCAATGGACCGATCGGTGCGCACACATTGGCCATTGCATTCAATGTGTGCTGGTTCGCGTTGTATTCGCAATACGCGTTGGACAGCAATGGACCGATCGGTGCGCACACATTGGCCATTGCATTCAATGTGTGCTGGTTCGCATTGTATTCGCAATATGCGTTGGACAGCAATGGACCGATCGGTGCGCACACATTGGCCATTGCATTCAATGTGTGCTGGTTCGCGTTGTATTCGCAATACGCGTTGGACAGCAATGGACCGATCAGTGTGCACACATTGGCCATTGCATTCAATGTGTGCTGGTACGCGTTGTATTCGCAATACGCGTTGGACAGCAATGGACCGATCAGTGCGCACACATTGGCCATTGCATTCAATGTGTGCTGGTTCGCGTTGTAATCGCAATACGCGTTGGACAGCAATGGACCGATCAGTGCGCACACATTGGCCATTGCATTCAATGTGTGCTGGTTCGCGTTGTATTCGCAATACGCGATGAACAGCAATGGTCCGATTGGTGTGCCCGGCCGGCCCATTGCATTAAATATGTCCGGGTACGCGTTGTATCCTAGGTACGCGTTGAACAGCAATGGACCGATCGGTGTGCCCAGCCGGCCCATTGCATTCAATGTGTGCGGGAACGCGTTGTATCCTAGGTACGCGTTGAACAGCAATGGTCCGATCGGTGTGCACGGCCGGCCCATTGCATTCAATGTGTGCGGGTACGCGTTGTATCCTAGGTTCGCGTTGAACAGCAATGGACCGATCGGTGTGCCCGGCCGGCCCATTGCATTCAATGTGTGCGGGTACGCGTTGTATCCTAGGTACGCGTTGAACAGCAATGGTCCGATCGGTGCGCACCCATTGGCTATGGCCTGGCCTGGCAACGGACGCGTTTTCAAAATTTGAACGAGTCTGATGCTGTAAATTCAGTTGGTCACCCACAACAATGTTACAAATTCATGGGTGTCATGAAGTTGAACATTTGAAGGATGATGGGGGCGTGTGTAAGTGGTGCAATTCCATGGATTGGCAAGATTCAGAAGATGCAAACGACTTGGACCTATCACTTTGGACACATGGGACAGTATCTGCCTCTGCAGCACACATATAATGCTGGCTGTTCCCCTGAGAGCTCACTTGCCTGCACTACATGCTCCAGGACGACATCTGCCACTACACTGCTGCTGTATCTGCACCCTCTGGACCCTGCAATGGCACGTACTGTGGAGAGAGCCCCAGCCTTCAGCACTGAGGAGAACCAGGCCCTGCTGGACAACCTCCTTCCACAGTACAGCAAGCTGTATGGGAAAGCAGGGGAGCAGGCGAGTGTTCTGTCCACTGCCTTTCTAAATGTGCATGTTGTCTGACTAGCAAGGCTAACAGTCTGCACGCCACTGGCTAGCAGGCTCACTGAGTAGTTGTCACCCCCATAGTGTGTAGTTACATGCACTGGACAGGTATAGTGCAGTGACAGTGCATTTAAACAAGGTTTTACTTCCCAGTCAATGATACCATGTAGTAACTGCTGGCATACTGTCCATGGCCATCGTTGCACTGCCTGTGTACATCATGTGCCCCTGTGATTGAGACATGTATATACAACTGTGTAATGCACGGATATGTTGCATGTGTAGTAATGGCATTCTCACTTTGTCATCCTCACAGGTTGATGCCCACCAGAAGCAGCAGATATGGCTGACCATCGTCCGGGCAGTGAGATCCGTGGGGGTCTACAAGCGCCGGATCCGCAACTGCCAGAAGAGGTGGCAGGACCTTCGGGGCTGGACCCGGAGGATCGCACGGGTCCAGCTGAAGCTGTCGCCTCCTCGCAGGAGGGGCGGACACTGGACCCTGACCCCCACATGCTCAGGATCCTGGCGGTGGTCTTCCCTGATCTGGATGGGCAGCTGAAGGCCAGAGAGCAGCAAGGAGGGGGTGAGTCCATGACTGCATTGTGAACTATGTCTGCCATGCTATGTGCCCTCCTCTGGCCTGGTTAAACATCCACAGTACATCAGTCATGTGGTCCAGGACCCATGTCCCTCTATTGTGCACTGCCCACTCCTCATCTGATACCCTGGTGTGGCCCTTACAGTCAGGGAATTGTGTCACTTGGGTACTGTGTCCTTGCAGTTTGCTTGACTCAAGGTGGGGGACAGCATCTGTTTCCCTAACTCTGTGGTGGGCATCATGGGTGGGTCCATTGCTTACACAATGGCTGTGTTCTGACATGTAATCTGCGTGTTACTTTGATATGTGGTCCAATTGCAGAGCTGATCCACCACATGTGCCTGTGGTATCTGGCACACACCCATGCTGCGGGTGGGACAATGTTTGGGCCCCAGGAGTGTGTATATTACGTGTGTCACACATACTTAGCCAGCTGCCTACTGTCCAGGGCTCATCCCTCATTCATGTGGGGCAGGACAGTCATGCCTACTCCAGGCCATACAATACACTCTGTACTCCCACTCCCATGTATCAGCTGACACGTTGTGCTCAGTGATTTGTCCCCTCAGGTGTCTGCCTCTGTGTCAGTGTGCTGTGGCTTCGTTGTCAGGTCTGCTGGGGTGTTTCTCGGTTGGGGCTCAGCATGCCACCGGAGATGTGACCATGGGAGACGATACTTGTGTGACACATAGGTGTTTGATCACCTGACCGTGCAGACTGGGGTATGCAAATGTGAAGTTCAGGCAGCTGTTTCCCATTCACAGCAGATTGTGAGGTGCTCAGGTTCAGAGGGTGGTGTTACAGGTCTCCCATATGTCCAATCGGTATGACCTGGACAGATAAGTGTTCAGATGATGTGGTGTGTGGGGGATGTACATGTGCACTTGTTCAGCTCCAGGACTTGCATTCCCCATGACCTACTATTGTGACACAGTGCAGAGTGTTGTTGTCTGGCTGCCCTGCCCATGTGACTGGAGACAGTGATGTATGACTTAGCAGGCATGCCTGTGCCATGGCATGTGACTTCCTACTACTGATCCTGCAGGGGAGTGACATGTGCTACATGCACACCATTGTGGCAATGGCTATCAGGACATGGGTGCATCATGGTGTCTGTCGCTGGTATGCATCACATGCATTTCTTATTTGAATCTGGGCATCCCTTTCATCCGGACACCTGTACTGACTCAGTGGCAAGAGTTGTGATGTGTGCATGTTCACATGCTTCACCGGGTTCTCTGCACTGTCCAACTACTGTGTAGGTGGTGCATGTGTCCACACTGGGGTATTGCCATCCAACAGACACCAGACAGATGGGTGCAAGGCCAGGTGGGATGTGAGTGCCATGGTTGACCATCAGACTGACAATTGGCTTCTCCTGTTCTGTTTGGGCACTTTTAGCAATGTTCAACTAAGGATGCCAGGGCTTGCTCTGTAATGTGCTGTACTTACTGTGGTGTGTGCGTTCGGTGCAGGTGACTGATGTCTGTCTGTTTCCCTATTGATTGCAGATACATCCACGGCCACAGGAGGGGACAGCTCCACGGACCAGGAGGAGCCGCAGAGCCAGACTGGGTCAGCAGCCGAGGAGTGGTCGGAGGGACCCAGTGGCACGCAGGGCGAGGAGGGCCACACCGAGGAGTCCTCAGCACCATCCACCTCAGCTGAGGACCGCAGCAGCTCGGAGGATGACTCCCTTATGGAGGCGGGTGTCAGCAGCCACCACACCCCAGCTAGTGTTGCTGTCCCTGCCACCACCACCACCACCACTGCCCTCCCATCGGCTCCCATTCCCGAGGTCCGTGGAGGCTCCCATGTTCGGGAGCGTGTCTCCTTCGGGCCAGGCACCACACCCCCGGCCCCTGTGTCCCCTGCTGCCCTGAGTGAGGAGTCTGTGTACCTCCTTTGCCAGCTCCATGTAGGGCAGACAGCGATGCTGACTGTCCTCCATGCACACACCACTCTGTTGACTCAGCTGGTGTCGTTCATGGAGGGCATCTCATCGGGCATGTCTGCCCTACAGAGGGGCAATAGGTCCATGGACTCCTCCCTGATGGCAGCAGTGTCCCTCCTCCGACAGTCCCTCACCCCTCCTGCCTCTGCCCCATCCACACTCCCTAGCACCTTACCTGTCCCAAGCACACGCACACCGGCACAGACACACACCAGCACAGACACGTGCAGCACACAGACACACACGCCACAAACAAGACGCACACGCACGCAGTCAGGGGACTGAAACCACACTCACAGGGGATGGGGCCCAGACACACACACACGCATCCACGAGCACTGCGCAGTCCTCAGTTGCCTCTCCCTCCAAAGCCCCCTCCCTTGCCTCACCTACAACCCCAAAGACACAGCGGCTCTTCCTCAATGACCTCGGCCTCTTCCCCTCTGATCCAGCTGATACAGCATTCAGGGGGAAGAGGAAGCCCACCCACACGGAGCGGAGTGCCCCTCGCCCACGGACACCCTCCCCCAGGCGCAGACCGACTGACGCCCCCACCCGCAAGTCCCCCCGGACCCGGAAGAGCAAGACCCCGCCGTCGCCCTGCAGCTCAGGCACCAAGTCTCCTTCCTCCATCCCTCAGGCCCCCACTCCACAGGTGCCCCACCACACCCTGCCCCAGGTTCCCACACCCACAGATACACCATCCCCAAAAGGGTCAGGCCTTCTCCCCCTGCCACTTGCTCTTCCAGCCCCACAACTCCCGCTGCGCTTGTCTGTGCCACTGGTGTGGTGAGGGTGTCCTCCCCCTCTGTCCTGCCCACCTTACCTGATCCCCATTCTCCTCCCCTGGAGGTAGGCACTGCAGTGGAGTCCACTACCACCCTGTCTGACTTGGGCACTGCAGTGGCAAACCTGTCCACTCCATCTGCATGGTCCACTGCAGTCGTGTCGGCACCCACACCATCTGAGTCATGCCCCCAAGTTGTGCCGGCACACACCATGTCAGACACCTCCACTGCAGTTGTCAGTGGCTCTCCAGCACCCACCACCCCTTCCCTGCCTCCTCCTGGTGAGCCCTGATCCTGTCCCTGCGTTGCCTGGCCTGCCCCCCGTATGCAGGCATGCAAAGGGTGACATCTGGCACTGTCACCCTGTTTTGACTTTCATGATGGACTGGCCATTGGCCTTTGTTTTTTGTTAAATGACTTCAAGTTTTGAACCCACATATGCTGAATAAAGCAACTTTCTGTTCTCTAGTGCTTTTGCTTCTGATGTACATGATGTTGATGATGCTAACCATGCCCTTGCTGCAGTGATGGTGATATTTGGTCTCATGAAAATGAAGTGTTACTGTGCCGGAACCCATGTGGTCCAGGGGGACTGTGTCCTATCCTGTGGTGTATCCATGTCATCCTTAGAAGCATCTGAGGGTGTCATGTTTTCAATATTTGGCAATGGGATTTCCTACTTACATTTGCAATGTCACATCTGTGGTTTCCACCCCTGCACATCTGTTGTGCTTGCCATTGTTCAATTAGTCTAGTTCCCTGACCGTGTGGCCATCTCCACTGGACATGCAGGTTTGGGCATCAATGGGGAAGGACTCATCTGTGTTGTCAGTGCAACTTGCTATACATGTGTGTTGGATCTGTGCTGATGATTTCGTTGACACTCCCATGACCAGGCTGATGTGACGGGAGCCTTCATTTGGTGCTAATTGTTGACTGTGTGACCAAGTGTTCTGCTGACATGATGGAGCCCTACTGATGCGACATATGGCACAGCTTTCCTCACACAGGAGTGGAGTCCTTTCATGGCAGTGTGTACTCCTGTGAGATCGCCTGCGCAGAAGGTGTGTGTTGTATGAGCATGTCTGTGTGTTCACTTCCATGTTGCTCTGCATGCTGGGATCCCTAGTGATGTTCCTGTTTGTGATGCTTGCTGAGTTGACCTATGTTCCCCCAAAGTCTTCTCCCTGGGTTCTCTGTGATGTGGGTGCATGGCACATTACTGGTCATCAGGGTGTCACCCATAGGTGTGTTTGCTGTCAGGGCTGAGTTTGTGGGCAGACGCTGATGGGTCACAGTCAGGATTCCCCTTGGCACTTGTTGTTTACACCTGTCATGTGATTTCCGGTTTGTGTTAGCTGTCATTGGTTGTGACACGTTGTGTGTGTGACTGCTGGCACTCCTCAGGGTCAGGGCTGCAATGTTGGTAGTTGTCTATGTGTGTTCTTTGTGGGTGACCTTGGCTTCTTCATTGGTGTGTGACTGTGGCAGGGATCCCATTGGTTTGTGTGGTATTGCCGTCATGTCCATGTACAGCGTAGTGTGCAGTGTGTCAGACATTCAGGAGTCTTGTTGAGTGGCCATGTGTGATGTGTTTCTGCACCTTGGTTCCCGCCACCACCCCTGGGATTGTCATGGGTGCATGTGCAATGTCACCAGTGCATGTGAGCTTCACTGCTGCACATTGTTGGAGGTTGAGGTGTGTGGTGTTGAGCGTGTGCAGATGAGAGTTGTTGCCCGGCTAGTCCCCTGCCTCCATGTTGCCCTTGGCTTACTGGCCGTGCTGATTGATTTGTGCTTGTGTAGGTGTGATGGTAGTTTGTTGCTCAGGACAAATGACTGTGGTTCACAGTGTGAACGACATCTAGCTTTGTCATCAGAGTGGGATTGTAATGCAGCCCAGGCTCACCACATTGTGGGGGCCCTGGGGGTAGTGCTGTGGTGTGTCTGTGTCTTGCTGTGTCAGTTGCTGTTCCTACATGCTTGTGTGACATGTGTGATTTGTGCTCCCTCTCATCTGACAATGCCTGATTGCCCACATAGGGGATTTGGATCCATGAGTTGCCTTTGTGTGGCACTGTATGCACATCTGTGTAATTGGTATTCAGGCCTCCTCATGTGTTGTGTGGTTGCCTGGGGACACTGGTACCCCCCCCACCTGATGTGTTTGATGTGCAGTGTGGGTCTGCCTGTTTGTGTTTGTGCATCTGCACCACTGCATTGGCATATCTTTAGTGTGCCATTGGCTGTATGTTGTTTGGTGTGTTTCCCCTGCTGTCCCTGGGACTCCTAGGTCATCAGTCAGCACAATGATCATTATTTGTGTGTCCCATTGCTGCCATGGTATGGTATCTGTTCACCTAACATCTACAGTCTCCACAGGGTATCTGCATTTGTGTGCCCATTGGTGCAAATATGTGGGTCTGCATTCTGATGGTCACTTCTGTCATTGTGTCATTGATGAATGTTGACAGTGTCAGCCCCCATGGGTGATGTTTGTCTGCACATGGCCAAAGGTATGTCTTATTTGCACTGCACTGTTTGCCTCCCCCAATCTATGTTGCTATGGGACACAAGCACTACTTTGCCACTGATGTGTTTGTTGTTCTGTGACCAGGAATCATCCATGCAGTTTGGCCCTTGCAGCTTTTTCTTTGTCGACACTTACATTTTGGTCACTGTGATGATGGGGGTTTGGACCCCATTGCCACAATGTTCAAGATGTGCTTCAGCTATGGACCCCACACTTACATTTTGGTCACTGTGATGATGGGGGTTTGGACCCCATTGCCACAATGTTCAAGATGTGCTTCAGCTATGGACCCCACACTTACATTTTGGTCCCTGTGATGATGGGGGTTCGGACCCCATTTCCACAGTGTTCAAGATGTGCTTCAGCTATGGGCCCCACACTTACATTTTGGTCACTGTGATGATGGGGGTTTGGACCCTATTGCCACAATGGTCATGGCCTGCTTGCATTGTGGGGGCCACACACATTTATGTGTGGCACATGTGATAGGGGGTCACATTGTAGGTTCAATGTCATGTTCAGTGTTGTAGGCATTTGACACAGTCTACACACGCTTGTCATGGTGTTGGGGGGATGTCTTTATGTTGCATTCTTTATGTTGGTGTGTGCTTGTGGTGTCATCCTGTGAGTGGGGGTGTTGTTGGTGGTAGGCATCCAGCCCCCCATGGGTAGGGGTGGTAGTAGTGACAGGCATCCAGCCCCCCATGGGTAGGGGTGGTAGTAGTGGTAGGCATCTGGCACCCCCTGGGTAGAGGTGGTAGTAGTGCCAGGCATCCAGCCCCCCATGGGTAAGGGTGGTAGTAGTGACAGGCATCCAGCCCCCCATGGGTGGAGGTGGTAGTAGTGGTAGGCATCTGGCACCCCTGGGTAAGGGTGGTAGTAGTGTTAGGCATCTGGCACCCCTGGGTAGAGGTGGTAGTAGTGGTAGGTATATGGCACCCCTGGGTAAGGGTGGTAGTAGTGACAGGCATCCAGCCCCCATGGGTAGAGGTGGTAGTAGTGGTAGGCATCTGGCACCCCTGGGTAAGGGTGGTAGTAGTGGTAGGCATCTGGCACCCCCTGGGTAGAGGTGGTAGTAGTGGTAGGCATCTGGCACCCCTGGGTAAGGGTGGTAGTAGTGGTAGGCATCTGGCACCCCCTGGGTAAGGGTGGTAGTAGTGGTAGGCATCTGGCACCCCTGGGTAAGGGTGGTAGTAGTGGTAGGCATCTGGCACCCCTGGGTAAGGGTGGTAGTAGTGGTAGGCATCTGGCACCCCTGGGTAGAGGTGGTAGTAGTGACAGGCATCCAGCCCCCCATGGGTAAGGGTGGTAGTAGTGACAGGCATCCAGCCCCCATGGGTGGAGGTGGTAGTAGTGGTAGGCATCTGGCACCCCCTGGGTAGAGGTGGTAGTAGTGGTAGGCATCTGGGTAAGGGTGGTAGTAGTGACAGGCATCTGGCACACCCTGGATGGAGGTGGTAGTAGTGGTAGGCATCTGGCACCCCCTGGGTAAAGGTGGTAGTAGTGGTAGGCATCTGGCACCCCCTGGGTAAGGGTTGTAGTAGTGACAGGCATCCAGCCCCCCATGGGTAGAGGTGGTAGTAGTGGTAGGCATCTGGCACCCCTGGGTAGAGATGGTAGTAGTGGTAGGCATCTGGCACCCCCTGGGTAAGGGTGGTAGTAGTGACAGGCATCCAGCCCCCATGGGTAGAGGTGGTAGTAGTGGTAGGCATCTGGCACCCCCTGGGTAGAGGTGGTAGTAGTGGTAGGCATCTGGCACCCCCTGGGTAAGGGTGGTAGTAGTGACAGGCATCCAGCCCCCCATGGGTAGAGGTGGTAGTAGTTGTAGGCATCTGGCACCCCCTCGGTAGAGATGGTAGTAGTGGTAGGCATCTGGCACCCCCTGGGTAAGGGTGGTAGTAGTGGTAGGCATCTGGCACCCCCTGGGTAGAGGTGGTAGTAGTGGTAGGCATCTGGCACCCCTGGGTAAGGGTGGTAGTAGTGACAGGCATCCAGCCCCCATGGGTAGAGGTGGTAGTAGTTGTAGGCATCTGGCACCCCTGGGTAGAGATGGTAGTAGTGGTAGGCATCTGGCACCCCTGGGTAAGGGTGGTAGTAGTGACAGGCATCCAGCCCCCATGGGTAGAGGTGGTAGTAGTGGTAGGCATCTGGCACCCCATGGGTAGAGATGGTAGTAGTGGTAGGCATCTGGCACCCCTGGGTAAGGGTGGTAGTAGTGACAGGCATCCAGCCCCCATGGGTAGAGGTGGTAGTAGTGGTAGGCATCTGGCACCCCCTGGGTAGAGGTGGTAGTAGTGGTAGGCATCTGGCACCCCTGGGTAAGGGTGGTAGTAGTGACAGGCATCCAGCCCCCCATGGGTAAGGGTGGTAGTAGTGACAGGCATCCAGCCCCCATGGGTGGAGGTGGTAGTAGTGGTAGGCATCTGGCACCCCTGGGTAGAGGTGGTAGTAGTGGTAGGCATCTGGCACCCCTGGGTAAGGGTGGTAGTAGTGGTAGGCATCTGGCACCCCCTGGGTGGAGGTGGTAGTAGTGGTAGGCATCTGGCACCCCTGGATAGAGGTGGTAGTAGTGGTAGGCATCTGGCACCCCCTGGGTAAGGGTGGTAGTAGTGACAGGCATCCAGCCCCCATGGGTAGAGGTGGTAGTAGTGGTAGGCATCTGGCACCCCTGGGTAGAGATGGTAGTAGTGGTAGGCATCTGGCACCCCCTGGGTAAGGGTGGTAGTAGTGACAGGCATCCAGCCCCCTGTGGGTAGAGGTGGTAGTAGTGGTAGGCATCTGGCACCCCATGGGTAGAGATGGTAGTAGTGGTAGGCATCTGGCACCCCTGGGTAAGGGTGGTAGTAGTGACAGGCATCCAGCCCCCATGGGTAGAGGTGGTAGTAGTGGTAGGCATCTGGCACCCCCTGGGTAGAGATGGTAGTAGTGGTAGGCATCTGGCACCCCTGGGTAAGGGTGGTAGTAGTGACAGGCATCCAGCCCCCATGGGTAGAGGTGGTAGTAGTGGTAGGCATCTGGCACCCCTGGGTAAGGTGGTAGTAGTGGTAGGCATCTGGCACCCCTGGGTAGAGGTGGTAGTAGTGGTAGGCATCTGACACCCCTGGGTAGAGATGGTAGTAGTGGTAGGCATCTGACACCCCCTGGGTAAGGGTGGTAGTAGTGACAGGCATCCAGCCCCCCATGGGTAGAGGTGGTAGTAGTGGTAGGCATCTGGCACCCCATGGGTAGAGATGGTAGTAGTGGTAGGCATCTGGCACCCCATGGGTAGAGATGGTAGTAGTGGTAGGCATCTGGCACCCCCTGGGTAAGGGTGGTAGTAGTGACAGGCATCCAGCCCCCATGGGTAGAGGTGGTAGTAGTGGTAGGCATCTGGCACCCCTGGGTAAGGGTGGTAGTAGTGGTAGGCATCTGGCACCCCCTGGGTAGAGGTGGTAGTAGTGGTAGGCATCTGGCACCCCTGGGTAAGGGTGGTAGTAGTGGTAGGCATCTGGCACCCCCTGGGTAAGGGTGGTAGTAGTGGTAGGCATCTGGCACCCCCTGGGTAGAGGTGGTAGTAGTGGTAGGCATCTGGCACCCCTGGGTAAGGGTGGTAGTAGTGACAGGCATCCAGCCCCCCATGGGTAGAGGTGGTAGTAGTGGTAGGCATCTGGCACCCCTGGGTAGAGATGGTAGTAGTGGTAGGCATCTGGCACCCCCTGGGTAAGGGTGGTAGTAGTGACAGGCATCCAGCCCCCCATGGGTAGAGGTGGTAGTAGTGGTAGGCATCTGGCACCCCATGGGTAGAGATGGTAGTAGTGGTAGGCATCTGGCACCCCCTGGGTAAGGGTGGTAGTAGTGACAGGCATCCGCGCCCCTATGTGTATATGTGGCATTGGTGATGGGCATCCCACCCCTATGGTGCTGCTGTTGCAAGTAATTTCTGCATCCCTCTGTGTGTGTGTGATATGTCGGGTACGTGTAGTTTGTTTTTGTGGTTGGTGTCTGGCTTACCTTCTGCGCCATACGCGTCCGTGCCTGTTCCGGTAGTAGATGTAGAATATTGGTAGCATCGGAACGATGGGATTCATGGTTGGTTCGCCTCGTTCGTCTTTGTCGTTGCTTCGCCTCGTCCTCGTCGCTGGTGTGTTCGTCTCGTAGCCGTGGATCATGTTGTGGCGCGAATCGGAGCTTATGTGTGCCTCTCCCGGATGCTTTGACGTGCCGTGCGTAGCGACGGGTTCGGCGCGTACGGGAAGCGCATCGTACTTGTCCGGCCGGACGGGGCTGCATTTTGGCTTCCGGGTGACTCGATTCTGCGTTTACGGATCCGGCTCGGTCGGGGAACAGGACCTGGATTGGGTGAGTACGACTGGGTCGGAATCTGTGCTGTTGTGCGCATCGTACTTGTTCGTTCGGATTAATGTGCGGATCGGTCGGGAAACAGGCATTCGCATGGCTTTTTTCCCAACCGAATGGTGTTAGGTGCGCCTCCGACCGAGATCGGATTCGACCCCAGAGTGTGAAGCCCACAAGTGTTACCTATTTTTGGATTTAGATAGGAGTTTTAGAGCTCTGTGGCCAGAACACCAAAGCCCTGATACACTAGCGAGCTGGTCAAAACTGTGAACGTATATTTTGTGAAATACACAATTAGGCAAAATTATTAATTATTAAAAATGTGGCTTAATTCAATTTGCAGTGACTTGAAGATGTATAACTTATGCAAGAAACCGGAAAGGGGACTGCTTAGTGGAGAAAATCTCTTCAGCAAGTCATTTTCTGCTCAAATAAGTCTCCAACACCTCTCTCCTCTTTATAACTATTCTAGTCTGCTGTTTCATCCCTTTACCCTGCCTGTCTTGATCCCCCACATCCCCCTTTTCTTCTTGCACCCACCGCTTAACTACCCCCCAATCAAATCCATTCCAGCCCTGAATTGCTGGTTAGCCCAACCTGATCTTTTCACTGAGCCTCTTACACTTTAGCCTTCATGTTATTTATAGCATGGTGGCTGTACATTTTGTCTGTTTGACATGATTTTTCGATCTCATTAGTGTTTGTATCTTAATTGCTGTAGGTACAGTGTGCTCATACAGATTGAACATTATATATTGCAAATAACTAGAAATATAAATAAAATATACCTGGGCTTGTCAATGGAGGCACGGTCTTTTACTCACAAACAAATGATTCGCTGCTACTGTAGATGTTTATGCTATCCTGATGCTTTAGTCAGTTTTGCTAAAGAGGTGTGCTTTATCTGGCCATTTGGGGGTCGAGGAGGGAGTTCAATGCTTTTCAGAGCCTTGTTTAGTGGAACGTGACACACAATTCTATGTCAGGACCGGAGGAGAGGATTATGCATTACGTTCTTCATTTATTCTCTCCAGCAGTTTCAACAAAATAACAGACTACATTTTCCATGATGCAGAGGGTAAACAAACAACACCATCCAACCAAACAACATTCAGGATCCTTACGAAGAGGCATTGTTCCTCCCTGTTCCACCTCTTTCTTAGCTTCCACTGAAACAAGACCTGTGACTTTAAGGGGGTCTCCTCAAATACCCCTCTATTAAAGAGCTGGGGAAGTTTGTCTCTAGATTTACATCTCGAGACAAAGCCCATGGTTTGATTAAAAAAGTATTTGCCACTAAGGTTTCCCAAGTGGCAGGCTAAGGTAGGGGCGCTTGGCCAGCTGCTCATACAATAACGCCTCTGAACGAGAGCAATATGCCAGAAGGTGATTCTAACAGGACCAGGACCAGCCCATATTTGGCAATTTATTTTCCTCCAAAGGAGCAAGAAGAGGTTGCTTCAGCAGAGGTAATGCCGGAAAATGGCCCCCCACCAATACCTACACGGGTAACCGTGATCTTCACACACCAGGTGGAAGTTTGAGGCAGGCTAAGCAAGTCCTTTCACAACTGGGTCCTCGGAATTGGTTAGTTCTCCTAGATCTCAAGGATACCTACCTATCTATCCTGATTTTCTGACCATTTTGCCATTTCCGTCAGTTCCTCTGGTGCCACCAAGTCTACGAGTTGTTGACATAGTCCTTCCTTTGTGCTTTACGAAACTCATGAAACTAATGATGGAATTTCTCAGAATGCAGGGCATTTGAATCATCGTCTATGACATACTTTTGATGGACCAATCCCCAGAAATGCTGAAGGTTACCTCAGGGTGGCCACCTCGCTTCTGGAAGATCTAGGGTTTGTAATCAATTATGAGAAGTTAGGGACGCAGTGCAAACCTCACTCTGCCTCCCCACCTGGAAACTGTCAAAGATCTGTGAGGAATTGAGAAGACTTCTAGCCAGACTGGAAACCTCCCTACGACAGATTGCAAGTATAGTGGGACTTCTATACTCTTCCATAAAAGAGATCTTTCCAGGACCGCTCCACTACCGGGCACTTCAATCCCTCAAAGCAACCCACCTCACTTATTCGGAATAGGTACCGCTGTCAGGGGACACCATGAAGGAGATCAATTGGTGGATATCACTCATGGAGGCATGGAACAGAAGAGCGATCTTCGGTTCTGAACCTAACATCATCATAGAATCGGATGTCAGCAAACAGGGCTGGGGAGCCAGGTGCGGAGAATTATCTACTGGAGGAAGCTTCTGTCCATCTCCTTTGTGAACAGATCCTGGACAAAGAATAAAGGCAAATGCTACATTCTCCTATGCATGGACAACATCTCGGCAGTCAGATATATAAACCACCTGGGTGATATGAAGTCCAAGGTTCTCACATCAATAGTACAGGATTTCTGTCAGTACTGCCCCTCCCAAAAAAATCAGTAGTGGCAGACTACCTTCTGGGCTTAGCTGATCAGGTGGCAAACTGGAATTCCAGATACCTGAAAGATTCAAGCATTTGGCAACTGGATCCTCATATCTTTGCCACACTGAATCACCTTTGTGGTCCATTTTCAGCTGATATCTTTACCTCCAGGTTGGATCACCAAATACCAAGGTACTTCAGATGGAGACCAGACCCAGCATCAATGGCGACAGGAGTATTTCTACAGGAACAAGGATGCGCCTTTCCCCTATTTGCGATGAGGATGAGGGTCTCGGCACAGGTCAGGAGACAGAAGGTGGACATAGTTCTTGTTACTCGATCTGGAGATCACAAGTGGGTTTCTAGTTCCTCTGGCACTTTCCTGGGACTTTACAATCCGACTCCCCCACTATCTTCACATTCTCATGGATCCATTGGGACTCCATCACATCAAATGAACATGACAACGGCCTGTCACTGATGGCATGGAGGATCACCGACAAGGATGGAAAATCACAGGCCTTTCAGAACAAGATCGGGACATTATTCACAAGGCATGGGTGAACAGTACTTCTAAAAAATACAGGTCTCCATGGGGCAGATATATGGGTTGCTCTCATCACCGACACGTAGGTTTCGTGGAGTCATGCATCGTCCACATTCTGAATTTCCTTGTGGAACTAGCTCAGCAAGGTCTGGCTTACAGGTCAGTAAGTACCTTTTGCTTGGCTATATCAGCGGGTCATTTGCCAGTGAATTGTCAACCGGTGGGAGAGTACCTCCTAGTGTGTAAATTCTTATGAGCTATTCACCTCTCTCTTCAGCCAGATTCGAGGTACTCTGCTTTGTGGGATGTGAACTGTGCCCTCAACTAGTTTCTATCTTGGCCTCAGAATAAGTACCTCAGTAGGAAAGAACTTTCAGGTAAGCTGGCCATGTTGTTGTTGGGGTTATGTGTTCAGTTTCTATGTCTACTAAGACCCATACCAGAATTATCTTGTACGGGCTTTTTGGGATTTCCCTAAGTTGCATGTGTTGATATGTCTGAAGTCTTATAAGCATGGCACTGGAGAGCTAGGTCCAATGGGTGAACGACAGTTGCTCATAGGCCTCAGGAAGCCCTTTAAGAAGGTTTCTTCACCAACATTGCTAAATGGGTCCGTTGGGTCATGCAAGAGTCTCAGATTGAAACACACCTTTTTGGCGCTCATTGGAGGAGAGGGGCCCCGGCTCCTAAGGCTTTCTTCATGAGAGCAAGGCTGGAGGACCTTATGTCTGCTGCAGACTGGTCCTCTGATTCCACATCTAAAAGGTTTTACTTTAAGTCCATTGTGGATATCACCTCAATTTTGGTAAGTAAGCTTTAAACTTGCATAATCCTCGTCTCCAGTCCTGACATAGAATGAAAAAGTTTCTAGCAATCATAAAGGGGAAATTTAAATTCTATTAAGGACTCCCTTCCCTTTCGGATGGATTGGGTTTACTCACAACAGGAAACTCAACTTGCTTACTGAGTAGGTACTACCTTTTGATGATTCATGGTAATGTTTATTAACTGAGTGTTAATAATGACAAGGACTCAATGGTTGTGAAAAGAAGACACGGGGTAAGGATTGTATCTTCTTTATTACCCACAAGACAGGAGCAGCGATGGGCAGGAGCAGCGATGGGCAGAACCATCCAGTGTAAATCCCCAACAGTCATCTCCCCCTTGTCCTTCCAGAACTCCCAAGGGTAGGAATTCTGAGAAGGCACGAGGAACACGAAGAAGATGGTTGGCATGGATACAACCTAACACATCTTCCCCCTATACAAATGAAAATACAGGAGGAACAAAATAATTACAAAGGTTCATAACAAGAGATATACAGGAGAAATAAATAATTACAAAGGTTCAAAACAAAAGAACAACATCATGGAACAATTAAAATGCACGGAAGTGAATGCAACGAGCTAGTGGAAAAGAACACTAATACATAATATAGTCATGAAACTTACTGGGTGGCTTAGTAGATCTGGTAGAAGGTACACGGATGTATGGACCATGACAGGTGCTACTTTGGTTAGAACGGATTAGATGGGGATGTTTAGAAACAGCGATCTTACTTTTATTCCACCATCTCCTGTCTTCCAATTGTACCGCACTTTTGTTGACCCTTACCACAAGCTTGGGATCAGAGAATTTGGATGAGCCCTTGGACAAAATTCGGGAACATTTGACTCTGACAAACTCACCTACATTTACCTTAAGTTCTCTAATACTAGGTTGAATGTATTTCCTTTGAGCTTCAGCTCTTTTCTTGTTTACATCTTGTATTTTGGCTGTAGGTAAATCAAACGCACCCATCCATCCCCTTAACAATTTTGAAGATGGAATACGGCCTCTAAGTAAGATAAATGGGGAAACCTCTGTGTCAGAGTTGGGGGTAGTGTGTACAGCCCACAACAGGTTTTTGAGTTCATTTTTGCAGTTGAAGTTACTAGCCTTGGATAGTTGTATATTGTCCTTGATCACCCTATTGAATCTTTCAACGAGACCATTACTCCTAGGGTGATAAAGAGAGGTTTTAGTGTGCTTAATGTCCATAAAAATAAAAAAATTCTCGAACTCTGAGGAAGTAAATTGACAGCCGTTGTCTGACATAATTTCCTCAGGGATGCCATCCCTAGCAAAAAGAAACTCCAGGAATTCTATGATACAAGAAGTTGTGGGAACTTTAACAAATTTTAACTCCGGCCAGCGGCTGTAGTAATCTATAAGGACAATACCATATTCTGAAACACCACCGTCTGATAATGTCAGGGGGCCAATGATGTTGATGGCTAATTTAGACCAGGGTTTGGAGGGAACACTAACGGCTTGAACTGGGCTGGGAACTGTTACTTGAGACTTGTCGCTTACAGCACAGTGGAAACAATCTCTAACAAAATGTTCTACTTGTTTATCAAGACCAGGCCACCAGAACTGCTCCCTAACTCTTCTCTTCATTGCACGCATGCCTATGTGGCCTTCATGAGCTAGAGTAAGTACTTTATCTCTCAAGCTTGCAGGAACCACAAGTGAAGCAGAACAATATAAAAGATCATTGATTATAGAAAGCTCGTCAAAAACATGCTTGAACTTTCCAATGGATTCATCAAGGGAACACTCTCTAGTCCACCCTGTGTGAATCATACTCATAAGCTTCATGATATCCAGATCTGTGGAATAAGCATCTCTCCACTCACTCTCTAAGATGGCTCCACTGGATTCAGATATGGCGTAACAAAACACATCATCACATTTTATATCCTCATAATCATCCGTGTTATAGATGCTTGGTAATCTGGATAAACAATCTGCCAAAACGTTCCGTATGCCAGGAGCATACTCAACAACAAAATTATGTTCCAACAACCTATATTGCCATTTGGCAATACGGGGAGTAGCCTTGTCCCCCCCTTTTGTGGTAAAAAGCTGGACTAAAGGTTTATGATCTACTCTTACAGTGAATTTAGAGCCCCATAGGTAGTGTTTAAAATGAACAATGCCCCACCAACAAGCTAAGGCTTCGCGTTCTATTACGGAATATGTGGCTTCGGCACCCTTGAGACCCCTGGACGCAAACGCCACTACCTCATCTCTCCCATTCCTATGCTGCATTAGTACAGCACCCAGACCTTTCTGACTGGCGTCAGTCATGATTATAGTGTGATCGTTGATGTCAAAAGGTTTAAGGGGAATGGCATGAGCAATTTCATTCTTGATAAGTTGGAATTCCTTGGTGCATTCCTTACACCAGTTAAAAATGACATTTTTCTTGAGGAGATTTCTCATGTGAAATGTTTTGGATGAGCAATTGGGTACAAACCTGGCATAGAACTCAATGAGTCCCATGAAAGATCTCAACTGTTCTTTGTCATTGGGAACACAAAAATTTTCTATGGCTTTAATTAGGCTGGCTTTAGGTTCAACACCCTCAGCAGATATTTTGTACCCCAAGTAATCTACGGAAGTTACGTTTATCTTACACTTTTCAGGACTCAAAGTAACACCTTTTTCTTTTAAGATAGAGAAAACAGTACGTAATGTTGCATCATGTTGAATTTGGTCTGAGCCATAAACTAGGACATCATCTTGAAATGCCATCACCCCAGGAATGTTCTTGAACATGCTTTCCACGATCCTCTGAAAAACTGCAGAGGCGGAAGCAAGACCAAACGGCATATGCTTGTATTGGAATAAACCTTTTGGAGTTATGAATGCAGTGTAATGTCGCGAATCGGGGTACAAATCGATTTGATGGTAAGCCGATGTCATATCAAGTAAACTAAACTTTTTACCATTCTTAAGGGTGGTGGTCATCTCAGTGATGTTGGGTAATGGGTGTTGATCAATCCAGATGTGGCGATTTAAATCGCGAAGATCAACACACATGCGCAGGTTTCCATTGGCTTTTCGAGCTAGAACGATGGGAGAAACCCAATCGGATGATTCGATGGGTTCTATGACATCACTGGCACAAAGTTTTTCTAATTCTTTTTTAAGTCCATCACGTAAAGCCAAAGGTACTCTGCGGACCTTGTGTACCACAGGTTGGACACCATCAAGTAATTTAATTTTGTGCTTGAAACCTTTAAATAAACCTAATTTGTTATTAAAGATCTCAGGATAGGCAGATTCCCACGTTTCGTCTTTAAGGGTTTGCACATAGACTAAATCTTTTTTAGTATGACTTGATGGGGATCATTAGGATCTAAAATGATTCCTAAATTACCTTGATCGTGCCAACCCAAAAGACAGGAATCATCTTTGGCAACATAAACAATACCCTGAGCATTATTGCCTTTAAAACATAAATTTGCACTGAAATTCACCTAGGACATCAATATTTTTACCACCATAAGCAATAGGATGAACCAGTGAATGATTTAAAAGGAGACCTTGGGATTGAAACAAGTCTTCCCATATTTTTATGAGAGTAAATGGGGACCCTGAGTCGGCCAACATCTTGATGTCTCTTCCATTGACAGTCAAAGTACATAAAGGTCGTTTTGATTCTTGAAGAACCGTGGAAACGACGTCTGCACAGTGAGGTTCTGACAATATTCAAATTTGATCTTCTTCACTTGAAGATGATACATCCGAAGGTTGTTCAAGGTTGAGGATTTTCTTGGTGGAGGAAACGCCAGGATTGACGAATGACTTCCCACTGGATCTACAAACATTGGAAAAATGGCCTCTCTTAAAGCATTTGCTACAAGTTTTGTTAAGAGCAGGACAGAATCTAGCATTACCGAGGTGAGAACTGCTACCACAACGGTAACACTCCCAACGTCTATTAGAGGGTCTGGAATTGGTGTTAGGTTTGAAATATCCCTCTGTTCTACCTTGGCGTGGATTGTCCTTCGAAGTTTTGAATTTACCCTTAACAGCTGAAACACTTTGTGCTGGAGGAGCGGAACTGGAAATTGACATTTGTTCCAAGTAGGATGTAGTGCTTTCGATCTTGGTAGCAGTTTCAAGTGCTTTTTGTAGAGATAAGTCAGGCTTGGATAAAAGAGCCTCCTGGACTTTTTGTTATTAGTCTTTTCTACAAGCTGGTCCCTAATCATTTCTTCCTCAAACGTTTTATAATCGCAGGAAACTGCTAGGATACGTAAAGCGCCAACAAAAGAGGAGGCGGACTCCCGGGCAACTGCGCTCTTTTGCGGAATTTATGTCTTTCCAAGGTGGTATTTTTACAAGCTTTGAACCTAGTGTCAAGAGACTTAATTGCAGTAGCATATTCATCTTCAACGCCGTCGCCTTCGCCTTCAATAAATAAAACTAATACTTTGGGAGTGTGCTTAAGAATGGTACGACCCTCTGAACCAAGACAGTGTCTTAGAATTGCGAACTTCTTTTATGTGTAAATGAGTCGCCTTCAAGGGCATCCAGGTATGCTTCGAAACTTTCTTTCCATTTCTCCCAATCCAACTCAGGAGAAGCGGGATTAGGTGAGAATGCCGGAGGAGCTGATAGAGATTGTTGCATAGTGAAGAAAATAAACAAGGCGGAGTATCAATGCCGTCGACTGAAAAATTGAGTGATACACTAAGAAGAGTGAGTGTATCACCGCAGAGTTGGCACGAAAAATGCTTATAAGATATTGACACACTTGGGAAAGGTGTGTGTGTCACCGCAGAGTTGATTAGGAAAACTGGGGAGAATGGATTTTAACTTGACGTGCGTGTCGTCGAGTGAGAAATGAACAGCACGCAACACGCTGTGGTTGGTTGAGTACAAGTTGATTGGGAGCGTGGAGACTATTCGTTTTTGAATAGTGTGCTCAAAGTGCGCATAGGGCAATGCTTGAAAGATCTGCAGAGCGATTTTTAATAGTGGTGTGCAGATCACCGTGAAACTTGTTGATATAATTAACCTAAGTGCGCATAGGGCAATGCTTGAAAGATCTGCAGAGCGATTTTTAATAGTGGTGTGCAGATCACCGTGAAACTTGATGATATAATTAACCTGGTGTGCAAATCACCGTAGGAGTGTGCTGCACGTGAACCGATATTGATGTGTAAATAGTGCTGAAAATGGCAGTATGCCGCGTGGAATGGTTGGCAAGAGGACGTGGTTGGCAGATTGAGGTTGAGAGAGTCGTTGCTAAGCAGCAGTAACAAAAGGCCGTGCACTACGTAGGCGTTGGTTGGCAACGCTTGGTTGGCAAAAAGAAGAACACTGGAGGCGCGTGGAGGTTGCTAGGCAATGAAAGACGGCAACGGTAGAGGGGAGCGCGAGCACGTAGGAAAAAGTGCAGGCGGCAAAATGAAGGAAATTGACAGTACCTTGTTTCACAGGGAAGGGACAAGCAATGTTACGTCCGCCAGAGGAAGTCCAGGACAGAAGGGCTGAACCAGGATCGCTGCTCCGGATCGTCAGCTGGACGCAGGAGACGAAGAAGACAGGCACACTGCTCCGGATCGTCAGCTGAACGCAGGAAACGAAGGAGACAGGCCAGGCACGCGTGGTGGTCTTGGGGGCGGGTCGTCGCCAGTGAAAAGAAGACACGGGGTAAGGATTGTATCTTCTTTATTACCCACAAGACAGGAGCAGCGATGGGCAGAACCATCCAGTGTAAATCCCCAACAGTCATCTCCCCCTTGTCCTTCCAGAACTCCCAAGGGTAGGAATTCTGAGAAGGCACGAGGAACACGAAGAAGATGGTTGGCATGGATACAACCTAACAATGTTTATTAACTGAGTGTTAATAATGACAAGGACTCAATGGTTGCAAAATGTTTATTACAAATGTCTCTTTATTCAGCAGGAAATGATCAGAAAGCGGATTGATGAAGAGGTCCTATTTTCACTGTGATTGTCGTGCGAAGAAAGAGGTGGAACAGTAAGGAATAATGCCTCTTTTTAAGAATGTTTGATGTTGATTGGTTGAAGTGTGTTGTTTGTTTTCCTGCTGCATCGTTGGAAATGTAGTTAATTAATTCGTTTGAAGCTGCTGGAGAGAATAAATGAAGAAAGTAATACATAATCCTCGCCTCTGAGTCCTTAATTGAATTGAACTTTTCCTTTATAATTGCTAGGGCATTTTTCATTCTCCAGATCATACCCTTCAACACTACGATCATCAAAATATGGAGATAATATGTGCCGGTTGGCAGGGATGGATCATCTTGTGTTATGTGTTATCACCTCTGGCTTGTTATTGATATCCTTCTGGTATCTGCTATGCATCTTTAGAAAGGTCTACCAGGACCTTCTTTCAGCCAGCTTCCAAAAAATTGCCATCTTGTTTTTTTCTAGCCTTACATTGAATGCATTGTTCTAATGTTATCTGAGACCGTGAAGTCTTTAGAGTGATTGCTACCTTAGAGGGACACCTTCTGCCCTTCTGCTGCTGCTGCACCTGATGCATCCTAGTGCCTCCATTTAAATGTTGTTGTTTGAGCGCAAAATTTCCATTGCTTCTGGATTACATTTGCTACTTGAGGCAGTGTTTGTGATAGTCATGGATCAATTGGTGGTAGTAGAGGAAACAACACTTAGGGGCCGATTCCGGTCTCGGCCGGTAGGGCACCGAATCGGATTCGGCTTTACCGGATCCGATTCGGAGGCCTAGTTCCCGACCGATTCGTACGGGCGTCCGCGCGAGCCAGTACGATGCGAGCGCACGCGAAATCGCCGACCGACTCGTTCCCGGGTCCGAACCGCTCCGACCGACTCGTACGGACACGGCTCGCACTACGCAATGGAGATGTTACCCGACCGAGCCAGTACGATGCGCGCCTCGAACAGCCCGACCGACTCATAGCGTCCGGCTAAGAAGAGCTGTCGGAGCCAGACTTGGGGGGTCCGTGTCGGACCCCCTTGCACGCATAGCCGCGCGAGTCGCACACAGGGGGGACCCAAGGGTCCCCCCTACACATGCATGTGCGGTGTGAGTCGCACCAACGCGTACCCACTGTAGGGGCCCCCCCTGTTCGCGACGTGCCCATTCAGTCAATGGGAGCCCGTGTACGCGTTGTACGACCGGCTCCCATTGACTTCAATGGGAGCCCGACCGAGTCGAGTCCTGCAGCATGCGGCCGCATCGTACTCGCTCGTCGGACTGCTGGAGTCCGGCTCGGTCGGAGAACTCACCGGATCCGGCTCGGTCGGAGAGTTTTCCAGCCCAGACCGGAATCGGCCCCTTAATCTTTTACCTGTTGGAGCAAGGTGGAGAGAAGAAAACAGAAGGTGTGTTCTATTGCACGCCATCACATCTGTTAATCACACCATTGTTCAGACTTCAGTCAGTCAGTCAATAGCAACTTTATTCGATCTAAATAAATTGGACCATAAAAGTACAATAAGAAAATACATAAAAAAATACTGTTAATATTCGTCATTGTTTTGAAAGTCCATTTTAATATCAATTCATTTGCATAATCATCAGGCCCTGACACCCCCAGTTATAGTCAGCATAGTTTTAGACAATCCATTTTAAAATCGGTTCATTCTGATGGTCATCATCAGGCCCTGTCACCCCTCATTCATTACATTCACACAACAAAATTACATATTCAAAGAATTAAGGCAGAGGAAAGGTATAAAGGAAGGGATGCAAAAACCTCAACTCAGGGTCCGCTATGGGTCTGCTACGCATTCCTACCCAAGTACTTGATAGCTTAACCCCTTCCATGCGCACGACGGCCGGGAGCCGTCGTGCGCATCAGTGCTCGTGTGCGCAGGACGGCTCCCGGCCGTCCTCCCACATGGCACCGGAAATCCCTCTGGTGCAGGCACCTGAGGGATTTTCTTTTCTTCCCAAAGGCCTCGGGAGCTGGGGTAGAGCTTCCCCAGCTCCCGAGGCACTCCCCCTGGTTTGCCTGAAATGACGATCAGCGCGCAAGTCGTGCTGTCGTCATTTCATAGAAACCAAAACTGAAATGAGCTATCTCAGCCCCCGAGCACGTAGAAAGACGGGAGAGGTATCATTGGAAAGGGGAGAATCTCTCCTTTCCAGTGGTATCCCTCCCTAGTGTATCCCTGCTTGGGGATTGCCCCAGGAGGGCGATCCCCAAGCAGAGATCCACCCACTAGACACCAGGGAGGGGGGAGCGGCCCCTTGGGCAAGGGCCTTTGCTCCCCCCAATTTCTTTTGGCCACTACAGTCTTTCTGCCCCCATGGGGGGGGGCAGAAAGCCCACTAAAAGCCAGGGATTTTTTTTTACATTTGATTTAGGGGTGGGGGCTGCCCAAGATGGGCAGGCCAATGCCCCCCCCCCAAAAAAAAAACTGCAACAGTCTTTCTGGGGGCAGTAGCCCCTGATCTGCCCCTGGGAGGGGGCAGAAAGCCCACTAGGCACCAGGGATTTTTTTTATGATGTAGAGGTGGGGGCTGCCCAGAATGGGCATGCCAATGCTCCCACCCCCCAAAAAAATAGCCACAGTATTTCTGCCTATGGGGGCATATCGGGGCAAACCACCCCCCACTGATTCCCTCCCCAGGGCGGCAGAAAGCCGACTAGGCACAGACTTGTTTTTAGCAATGCGCCTACCTGTGGATTTTGGGCCCTAGCGCAGCCTGCACATAGGGAAACCTAGCAAACCTGTACATTTTTTAAACTAGACACCAAGGGGAATCCAGGATGGGGTCACTTGTGTGCCTCTCACCAGGTTCTGTTACCCAGAATCCCTTGCAAACCTCAAACTTAGCTAAAAAAAACACATTTTCCTCACATTTCTGTGATGGAAAGTTCTGGGATCTGTGTGGATCCACAGAATTCCACCCACCACGCATTCCCCAAAGTCTTCTGAGAAAAATGGTACCTCACTTGTATGGGTAGGCCTAGTGCCCGCGACAGGAAACAGCCCAAAACGCAACGTATACACACCACATTTTTACAGTGAAAACTGACCCTTTTTTTGCAAAGTGCCTAGCTGTAGATTTTGAACCCTAGCTCTGCCGGCACCTAGGGAAACCTAGCAAACCTATACATTTTTGAAAACTAGACACACAGGGAAACCCAGGATGGGGTGACTTGTCTGGCTCCCACCAGGTTCTGTTACCCAGAATCCCTTGCAAACCTCAAACTTTGTAAAAAAAAACACAATTTCCTCACATTTCTGTGATGGAAAGTTCTGGGATCTGCGTGGATCCACAAAATTCCACCCACCCCTCATTCTCCAAAGTCTTCCGATAAAAATAGTACCTCACTTGTGTGGGCAGACCTAGTGCCCACAACAGGAAACGGCGCAAAATGCAACGTGGACACATCACATTTTTACAGTGAAAACTGACCCTTTTTTTGCAACGTGCCTAGCTGTAGATTTTGAACCCTAGCTCTGCCGGCACCTAGGGAAACCTAGCAAAACTATACATTTTTAAAAACTAGACACCGAGGGGAATCCAGGATGGGGTGACTTGTCTGGCTCTCACCAGGTTCTGTTACCCAGAATCCCTTGCAAACCTCAAACTTTATCCAAAAAAAACACATTTTCCTCACATTTCTGTGGTGGAAAGTTCTGGAATCTTTGTGGATCCACACATTTCCTACCACCCAGCGTTCCCGATAAAAATGGTACCTCACTCGTGTGGGTGGGTCAAGTACCCGTGACAGGCAATGGCCCAAAACGTATTGAGGAGACATCAAAATTACCTATCACAAAACAATCTGGTTTTGCAAGGGGGGTCACCTGGGTTTTTGGCCCCGGGCTCGGCAGCCATCTTGGGAAACCTACCAAACGCACACATTTTTGAAAACTGGACACCGGGGGGAGTCCAGCAAGGTATGGCTTGCGTGGATCCCCTAATGTTTTCCTACCCAGAATCCCCTGCAAACCTCAAATTTAGCTGGAAAAAACACATTTTCCACATATTTTTGTGTGGAATCATCATGCCGGCACAATTTTCCTACCCCACAGCGTTCTCCTCAGTCTCCCAAGTAAAATGATACCTCATTTGTGTGGGTGTCCAATGCAGAATTGGCTAAAAACGTATTTTAAAAAAAATGTAGCGCTTAGAATTCTCGGTGCTATACCCTTAATCCCTATGTTTTTTGCTCTTCCCAGTCACAGGCCCTTGCCCCACCCACACAAGGGAGGTATCATTTCACTCAGGAGACTGAGGGGAGCGCTGTGGGGTAGGGGAAGGTTGAAAGCACAAAAAATAGAAAAAAAAGCTATATCCCAGTAAAATGCCAAAACTGTGTAAAAAATGTTGGTTCTCTGACATGTCTGTCAGTCCCTGAAAGCTGGGAAAATGGTGATTTCAGCCCCATAAACCATTTGTTGATACTATTTGCAGGGAAAAAACCAGACACTTTCATTTGCAGCACTTTTTTCCCAGCTTTCTAAAAAAAAACTACATTTAGCTGTATTTTGGCTAATTTCTGGGTCCCCTCCAGGGGAATCCACAAACCCTGAGTATCTTTAGAATCCCAATGATGTTGGAAGAAGAGGACGCAAATTTGGCGTGGATACCTTATGTGGTCAAAAAGTTACAGGGGCTTAAGCGCGAACTACCCCAAATAGCCAAAAAAAGGCTTAGCACAGGGGGGAAAAGGCCTAGCAGCGAAGGGGTTAATACATTCCTCTCTTCTGTTTCATAACATTATTTTTTTTTTTAAATAATTCCTTGAATTACACTTTTTGTAACATATTTTATAGCAATTATTATACAAAACAAATGAATAATGCATCGTAAATCAATTAATTGTTTGTGCGCTATTAATCATAATTAATCATAACTTATGTGAAATGTTCTTTCTAGCATAAAAATCATGATAGTAGGAAGAGATAAGTGGGGCGACATTGGGTAAACTGTAATGGCTTTAAAAAGGACGAAATGTAACGTTTCCTCCACTTGTTATAAAATTTGCAAAAAGGTACAACATGCATGGTGTTCTGTGCCATCATACTATCGCAGTTGCTTAAGGACCAGTCATTTGTTTAGGGAAACTAACCAAGTGATGGAAAATGTCCATTCTGAAATGAGTCAGGACAAATCTGTGCCTAGGGTTAGATAAGTTTTTCAAATATGGTTGCATATCATAGGTAATTATTATAAGTTGTTTTTTTAAAACAGAGAGCTTTGGTCATTCAATGGTCAATCTAAGATTCACTAAATGCATAGTACATTCGTTTTTTAATGTTGTTCTGCTTGTAGCTACTAGGGATTCTGGGTTCTCAATGTAGTCTGGGCGCCCCAGATCGCGACAGAAACACTGGATGTATGTCAGCCATTGAATACGTGTTGATAACATTGACTTACGGCAATCCCCAATAATGGTGCGGTTTAAGCGGTATAACCGTCTAGAAAAATGTTGTAGGGCCATGTAAGCATTTATAAATAATAAAAGCCCTGGTAGGAAGTGCGTGGTTGCATGTACCATCTTTGTCAAACAGGACGCCTAGGTCTGAGAAGCTATTTGTGACACCAATATTAGTGCCCATGATTTACATATCTTGACAGGAGACTGTTTTCCTGCCCCACTTCATTATGAATCTTTTGCATTTGTTAACTAGCAGCCCCAGGTCCTGGATTAATTCAACAAAGTTATTGAGTAGGGACTGTAGGGCGAGGGGAGTGCGGGCCATGAGAACGGCATCCTCCAAGTAAAGGAGTGCCGGTATTGAGCAGTGTCCCATCTGAGGAAGGTCTTTAGATTTTGAGGTCAACACCACATCTACATTGTTTATGTATAGTGAGTAAAGAAACGGTGCTAGGACACAGCCCTGTCTTACCCCTCTTGCCACGCTGAAGGGCTGTGTACATTCGCACCTAATACCATATCTTTAGATCCTGTATACAGATCTCTCAAGAAACTAATGATCGATGCCTCCACCTCAATATCGGACATATTTGTCCATAACTTAAAGTGATTGACACAATCAAAGGCTGAGGACAGGTCTACAAATGCCAGGAATATGTTTCCTCTTTTGATCTTGGTGTATTTTCCTATTAACATACTTAGGTTGAGACCCTGTTCTATTGTCCCAATTCCGGCGCGGAACCCATACTGAAGGTCTGACAAAATATCATTTGATTCTGCCCATCCTTGTAGCCTGTTCTAGATGATGCGGCCTGCTATCTTCACTAAGGAATCAAGCAGGGAGATAGGCCTGTAACACGACAGGTTGTGTCGATCTCCCTTTTTTTAGATTGGTACAATTATTGATTCCGCCCACGTGGGAAGAAAGCCCATACTACAACATGCCCTTAGTACCACAGTTAACAAGGGCCCCCATAAAGCAGTATTGGCCTTGTACAGATCAACTGGGATAGCGTCAGGTTCAGGTGCTTTTACGCCCTTACTGGCATGTATTGCTCTATTGACTTCCTCCAGGCTAAACGGAGTGATTGAGGTGGTTTGAATTAGGGCTTGTGTTTCATTGTGTTTATGTGCATGATTGAGTTCTGATATAGGGTTGGGGAGGGAGTAAATATAGGAGAAGTGCTTTAACCAACCGTCATCTGGTATCACAATCTCAATTCCAAGGCCATGATCTGCTCTCAAGGGTGCAGAATTAACTACCCCCCAGAATGCGTTATTATCATTATTAATGCTTGCTTCATGTAGGGCTTCCCATGCTTTGTCTCTTAACCGTAGTTTCCTTTGTTTCACAGCTTGTTTATAGGCTAGTCTACAAGGCATGGACCTCGGGTCTGCATCTCCGGATTTTATGTAATGCATCCTTTAGCCTTTTATGGGCCTTGCTACAAGATGAGTCAAACCAACTTTTTTCTCCTGTCTATATTTCCTAATAACAAGGAGACTCTCCTTTACCCACCTGTGTGATTGCCAATAATGCATTAATAATAGCTTTTGGGTGTGAGGTTTTGTTTAGCCAGGTCTCACAGGCTTCCCCTTTATTACTGATTAATTGTTTTAAGAACCCCTCAGGGATAACCTGTTGCCAGCGCAGGAAACAGCCGTTAAGAGTTGCTAGCTCGAGGTCTCCTGTCTGGGCTGTCATATGACTGCTCTGGTGGTTAGAGTGTAGCCCAAATGGTCACTTAATGAAATAGTGTGAGTGCAAAAATTAAAAACATAGGTGTCGCATTTATTAGATTAGAGGATATATTCAATAATGCTTAGGGTGTTTCTCCCATTGAAAGTGCACCTAAAAGGAGCATATGGGGATGAGATTTAATTAGAGAACGCCAAGTCAAATTTGAATATTAGTTTGTTTAACTTGTCTCCATATCAGTTGTGAATAAAATTTGTTTGGCCAACATTATCTAAATTGCTCAAACCACATATTTTCCCCAGAGGCATAATACACAGTCGGGTATTGAAATCAACCCCCATACAAATAACAGAGCCTTTCTACTACTTTTATAAAAGCGGTCCAGATCTTCCTCCTATTTTTGCAGATTTGCTATCATATCGCTCGTTGCAGCGTTATTGTAAAAATTAAATACTGCTAACCATGCTGCGCCAGTGCCTTCGCAAACAACTACTTGATAACAAGGAGTGTCTACTACTTTAATTATTCTGACAGAATGTAATTGTTTGGAAACAAAGATGCATAACCCGCCTTTTGATCTACCATGGGATGAAGAGGAGGCTGGGTCATGAAATGTTCTGTACCCATTTATATGTAGAGGCTCAGTGACCCAAGTCTCTTAAAGACAGATAAAGTTAAAACCCTCAATGAACTCTCGCCTTTCTGGATTATTTATTTTGTTGCAGAGGCCTGCCACATTCCAGAACATAACTCCGATGGATTCAGGGCAAATTTAAGAGAGACTCTCTGCTTGTTTGGTCAATGGGGCAACTGGCCTAGTGCCTTTGGTTAGCTGCATTGTGATTTCAGAATGTAAGGTATTCACCCTACTGGGTACTTGAATAACTTTCCCATTTCCAGGATTGTATGAAGGAATTACAATCATTGGTTCTCCCCCAAAGGCCTCCTGAGTGCTCCTCTTCGAATTAGTATAACCCATCAAGATTTGATAGGTTCTGAAACCTGTTATATGTTGGTATGTTATAAATGTAATTAATCAATGGTCTCGAAGTGCATGGGTTCTGTAATTACTTGGCATCAGGTGGCATACTGGGTTGAAAAAAATACCCTAGGGGTAGGGAAGAAACACCATTTGTAGATACGTGTATAGCCCTGGTCCTGCTCAAAACAACCTCCACCAACCTTGGAGTTTTAAGAATCAAAATAACAGAATCTCCTGGCAGAGTTTTTCGCACTGTGCCTACCCATTTAACTCGCCTGACCATCTTTTATGTCCTCAAACAGATGTTTGGTTAAACCTGTTCTAACCACTAGCTAATTTAAAGACTTATTTCTGCGGGAGATCCAGGTTTCCAAACTCTGTAAGGATAGGGAGGGGGGACGTTTGCCAGGATAATTACATATGGGGTGGCGGCCAGAGAAAGATCTAGGAAATCAGTTGTCTGAGCCAGTAGGGGTTCTGGGAGTTTAGTGATGACGGGCGGTAATGTGACATTGTCAGGTTTGTTCCCTCCACTTGTATCTCTCCCAAGATAAGCAAGACGCATTGTCTCCTGTGTGATCTGATTACACGTATGCATTATCAAGCCCTGCGTACTACTTGTGTGCATGTTGTGGCTAAGTGCTACATTAGCTGAGTTATCCCATGGTGTCTGTGTATTCAGCAGGTCCAGGCAGGTGGTGCATTTAATTTTTAGTTGTTTTAAATGGGTATTTTTGGACTCTAGTGTGTCTTTCACAAATTGTTCTAAAGATTTAACTGCCTTACATAGTGATTCAAGTTTGTCGTTGTTTAAATCACTAGGGTCCTGAGTAATTTCAGCGCTTGTCAGTGCTGGCCTACTAGAGGGCTTATTTTGGGACTTTGTAGTTTATTCTGAGTTTCCTCTTTGTTTAGATTATAGAGCGTTGTCACAGCTTTTGAATGCGTTTGGGTGGTGGGGGTGAATCAGTTTCCGATGAGTTGATAGTTTCAGATATATGCTGATTGCACCTATTGTCCCCCTTGTCTTTCATTGGGGATCTGCCTTTTCCACTGGTTTTAGAATTTTCAGGATTGTTGGTGAACGAATGAGATGGTAACGTAGGGGCCACTATACGATCTCCACAAACTAACAATGACTCTTCAAAAGAGGAGATTTGCTTCTCGATAGCCCCCATGGCTCCTGATATATAGTTTAGTAGTGAGGCCTGAGATTTTTCTGGGGTCGGGGGCTTTCCAGCATCTTCTTTAAGTTTTCTTTTGCCCATTCTAAATTATAAAGATAAAAATCTAGCAATAACAACCAAGTTATGAGGAAACAAACATACACAAAGTATAAGATAGTAAGGTAATTGCACCACCTCCCAACTAACCCAAAAGCACAGACCGCTTGTGAATTTCTTTTCCTTTTGGCCCTCAGAGCAGCACAAGTACAAGCTCAAGCTTGCCCTCACCCGCTCTTTAATCATCAGCGTCCAGTTAGGGCTATAGTAAGTCCTGAGGAGTTATTACCACAGTTCTTTTCTTGGTCATCTGCGGAAACACTAAAGTCTTAAGCCTTGCCAGTACCACAGGACTAGAGCATCAGAATAGCCCCAACCTGGTCGCAGTATGCCCATGAGAGGGAGGGGAGGATTAGCTGTTGCAGCTTATAAAGTACCTAGACTCTTGCAGCAATATCATTATTAGACGGTAGCCCAGCCCAGCCCAGTCTCAGACGACCGCTCTTGACCGCATTGCAGGATCCCCCTGGACAGGCGTGATGAAATGCGATCACAGTTGTAGCTTGCCCCAGCAATTTCAGCAAATTCCTCCTGCGATTACACTAGGGCACCAAGTCCAGACCCAGATCCCTGCAGAAACAATCCCCCAGTAAGTCCAAGAATCACTCCACTCCGCTCCTGCACCCAGCAAAACTCAGCTGGACCCAAGGAGAGGCCAACGGGACAGAGCCAGCACCTAAGGTCAAAGAACCAAGAGGGGGGGCCAGCCTCCTCCAGTCTTTAACGGGCGCGGATGGACCCACCATTGCCCGGTCGCATCCCACAAGCATTTAAAGTGATCACGCTGAGACAGGTAGGTAAGGAGACTTCATGTTTAATGACCGTTTGCCTCCACAGCTCCCAGGAACTGACAGGCTCCTGACATTCAAACATGTACATTCTATTGTCATGACAATGACATCACAGATGCCACTAAAGAGATAGAAGAGATTACTACAACATCTCCTCTCTTCCCAATAACAACATAACTAAGTGCAACATAAAGAAAAAGCAGACAAAGAAAAAGACAAGAGGAACAGATCAGCAAGGAAGAAAACCCGAAAGAAATAAAAGATATAAATAAAGATAATGTGATACCAACAATTTGAACTAAAATACATTGGACAAAGCATATAGTTTACAAATCCATGCGATTAGGCGGAAGACTAATCCTACCACTCCTACGTGGCGGATCATATTTCATAGACAACTCAGCCAAATCAGAACTCACTTTCTGAGTTTGTTTGAACGGCTAAGTATCTGCCACATCTCCTGGCTCAAGGACTTGTTGCAAGACTACCCTCTTAGGAATCTTGTAAATCCTAGATAAGTTCCACCAATTCTTCCCATTGACCCGAACAGCAAATCGTGAAACAGCATCCACCCCAACAGGAGGACCATACTTTGAAAGGCCTTTAGGGACATTAAGAGGGGATTTAACTCTCACCCTATCTCCCACAGAAACATTAGATTCAAAATTCTTACGATTTGGAAGAACACACCGATGAAGTGATCCACCCTTATCATGAGATTCTCCACACTTGGTCAGGGAACCCCATTTCTTCATCCAAGCAGGGCACATGTGAAAAGAAGCTTCTCTACCTCTGAGAAGTTTGAAAGGACTGGAACCTGTGATGGAGCTGGGAGTTGTACGATGTGCCCAGAGCATACTTTGAACAGCTTCTTTAATATCAGTCCTAGAAGAGACAGCCCACTGAACACATTCAACTAGAATACGGTTGGTACGCTCAATAAAACCATTGGCCTGTGGGTGATAGAGTGCCACATGCTTATGAGCAATACCAGACTGGCTCAAAAAATCAGACATTTCTTTTGAAGTAAATTGTACTCCATTGTCAGTGACAATCTCTTTGGGGAAACCCTCTCTTGCAAAGAGACTCTGAAGAAACTTGATGACCTCTTGAGAATTTGGATCAGTCATGAATTGCACCTCCCACCATTTACTAAAATAATCAGCCACAACTAAAGCAAATTTATACTTTTTAGGTAGAATTTTAAATGGCCCCACAAAATCAATGGCTAGCTTCAACCAAGGACCATTGGGAACCATAACCTCTTGTACAGGAGGAGAGACAATTTTTATAACTTTGTCGCTGGAACAACATGTCACACAACCTTCAACAACATCAGTAATTTGTCGGTCCATGGAAGGCCACCAATAGACAGCTAGGATCCTTTTTTTTGTATTGGTTTGACCAAGATGGCCCTCATGGCCATAATCAATAATGCGACTTCTCAAAGTCTCATGAGGAATACATTTTTCCCCCCGCATGAGCATTTCTCCACCCTCCAAAGTGAGTTCCTCTGCGATTTTTGCAAAAGGGTGAAGATGACCATCTACATGTTTATCTTTGGGCCATCCAGAAACAATGAACTCTTTAACCTTCTTGAGTACAGAATCAGACTCCATCCCATGAAGCCACTCCTGTTCTGAAAAACAACTCAAACAGCAAACATCCACAGCAGCAATAAGACACTCCTCATCAGCATCATCATCTATTTCTTGTTTATGCAAAGGAAGAGGAAACCTTGAGAGAAAATCAGCTCTGGTGTTTCTTCCCCCAGATATACGTGCAACCTCAAAATTATATTGTAATAGCTTTGAACTTAGCCTGGCAATGGTAGGAGTATGATCTTTTACAATTGTACCCTCAAGGATAGGAATGAGTGGTTTATGATCAGTCAGGAGACTAAGGGGCCGATTCCGATCTCGGCCGGAAGCGCACCTAACACTATTCGTCCGTAAAAAAAACAAGCCGAACGCGTGTTTCCCGACCGATTCGAACATACGTCCGAACGAGCAAGTACGATGCGCACAACTGCCCCGATCCCGACCCAGCTGTACTCACCCAATGCAGCTCCTGTTCCCCGCCCGAGCCGGATCCGTAAACGCAGAATCGAGTCGCACGGAAGCCAAAATACAGCATCGTCCGGCCGGACTAGTACGATGCGCCTTCCGTACGCGCCAAACCCGTCGCTACGCACGGCACGTCAGAGCATCCGGGAGAGGCGCACATAATCTCCGATTCGCGCCACAAGACGAACCACGGCTACGAGACGAACACGCCAGCCACGAGTACGAGTCGAAGCAACGAGAAAGACGAACGAGACGAACCAACCATGAATCCCATCGCGCAGGTCCTACCAATACTCTGCATCTATTACCGGAACTGGTACGGACGCGTACGGTGCAGAAGGTAAGTCAAACACCCACCACACAAACAAACGACACGTACCAGACATATAACACACACACATAGGGATGCAGAAATGACTCACACCAGCAACAGCAGAACCATAGGGGCGGGATGGCTATCACCAATGCCATATACACCCATAGGGGCCTGGATGCCTACCACTACCACCACCCCTACCCATGGGGGGCTGGATGCCTGTCACTACTACCATCCCCACTCATAGGGGGATGGATGCCTACCACTACTACCACCCCTACTCATGGGGTGCAGGATGCCTACCACTACCACCACCCCTACTCAGGGGGTGCTAGATGCCTGTCACTACTACCATCCCCACTCATAGGGGGATTGATGCCTACCACCACCACCACCCCTACCCATGGAGGGCTGGATGCCTACCACCCTTACTCATAGGATGGGTAATGCATGACACAGCCAGCATACTCCAACATAAGGAATGTAAGAAAAAAACAGCCTCCCAACACCATGACAAGCGTGTGTAGACTGTGTCAAATGCCTACAACACTGAACATGACATTGAACATACAATGTGACCCCCTATCACATGTGTCACACATAAATGTGTGTGGCCTCCACAATGCAAGCAGACCATGACCACTGTGGCAATGGGGTCCAACCCCCATCATCACAGTGACCAAAAGGTAAGTGTGGGGTCCATAGCTGAAGCACATTTTGAACATTGTGGCAATGGGGTCGAAGCCCCCAACATCACAGTGACCAAAAGGTAAGTGTGGGGTCCACAGCTGAAGCACATTTTGAACATTGTGGCAATGGGGTCTAAGCCCCCATCATCACAGTGACCAAAAGGTAAGTGTGGTGTCCATAGCTGAAGCACCTTTTGAACATTGTGGCTATGGGGTCTAAACCCCCATCATCACAGTGACCAAATGTTAAGTGTTGACATTGAAAAAGCTGCAACTGCCAAACAGCATGGATGATTCCTGGTCACAGAACAACAAACACATCAGTGGCAAAGTAGTGCTTGTGTCCCATAGCAACATAGATTGGGGGAGGCAAACAGTGCAGTGCAAATAAGACATACCTTTGGCCATGTGCAGACAAACATCACCCATGGGGGCTGACACTGTCAACATTCATCAATAACACAATGACAGAAGTGACCATCATAATGCAGACCCACATATCTGCACCAATGGGCACACAAATGTAGATAGCCTGTGGAGACTGTAGATGTGAGGTGAACAAATACCATACCATGGCAGCAATGGGACACACAAACCATGATCATTGTGCTGACTGATGACTTAGGAGTCCCAGGGACAGCAGGGGAAACCCACCAAACAACATACAGCCAATGGCACACTAAAGATATGCCAATGCAGTGGTGCAGATGCACAAACAGGCAGCCCCACACTGCATATCAAACACAACAGGTGAGGGGTGGGGGTGCCAGTGTCCCCAGGCAACCACACAACACATGAGGAGGCCTGAATACCAATTACACAGATGTGCATACGGTGCCACACAAAAGAAACTCATGGATCCGAATCCCCAATCAGGCATTGTTAGATGAGAGGGAGCCCAAATTACACATGTCACACAGGCTTGTAGGAACAGCAACTAACACAGCAAGACACAGACCCATCACAGCACTACCCCCAGGGTCCCCACATTGTGGTGACACTGGCCTGCATGATAATCCCACTGTGATGACAAAGCTAGATGTCGTTCACGCTGTGAACCACAGTCATGTGTCCTGAGCAACAAACTACCATCACACCTACACAAGCACAAATCAATCAGCACGGCCTGTCAGCCAAGGCCAACATGGAGGCAGGGGTCTAGCCGTGCAACAACTCTCATCTGCACACACTCAACACCACACACCATGATGTCCATCAATGTGCAGCAGTGAAGCTCACATGCACTGGTGACATTGCACATGCACCCATGACAATCCCAGGGGTGGTGGTGGCAACTAAGGTGCAGAAACCCATCACACATGGCCACTAAACAAGACTCGTGAATGTCTGACACACTGCACTGTACACCGTACATGGACATGACGTCAATACCACACCAACCAATGGGATCCCGGCCACAGTCACACACCAATGAAGAAGCCAAGGTCACCCACAAAGAACACACATAGACAACTTCCAACATTGCAGCTCTGACCCTGAGGAGTGGCAGCAGTCACACACACAACGTGTCACAATCACTGAAAGCTAACACAAACTGGAAATTACATGACAGGTGTAACCAACAAGTGCCAAGGGGAATTCTGACTGTGTCCCATCTGCGTTTGCCCACAAACTCAGCCCTGACAGCAAACACACCTAGGGGTGACACTCTGATGAACAGTAATGTGCCATGCACCCACATCACAGAGAACCCAGGGAGAAGACTTTGGGGGAACATAGGCCAACTCAGCAAGCATCACAAACAGGAACATCACTAGGGATCCCAGCCTGCCTAGCAAAATGGAAGTGAACACACACAGACATGCTCACACAACACACACCTTGTGCTCAGGTAATGTCACAGAATTACACACTGCCATGAGGGGACTACACTCCTGTGTAAGGAAAGCTGTGCCATACGTTGTCTCAGTAGGGCTCTATCATGTCAGCAGAACACTTGGTCACTCAGTCAACAATAAGCACAAAATGAAGGCTCCCGTCACATCAGCCTGGTCATGGGAGTGTCACCGAGATCATCAGCACAGATCCAACACACATGTATAGCAAGTTGCACTGATAACACAGATGAGTCCTTCCCCATTGATGCACAAACTTGCATGTCCAGTGGAGATGGCCACACGGTCTGGTAAATAGACAAATTGAACAATGGCAAGCACAACAGATGTGCAGGGGTGTAAGCCACAGATGTGATATTGCAAATACAAGTAGGAAATCCCATTGCCAAATATTGAAAACATGACACCCTCATATTGCTGCAAAGGATGACATGGATACACACCAGGATAGGACACATTCCCCCTGGACCACATGGGGTCCTGCATAGTAACACTTCATTTCCCTGATACCAAAAATCACCATCAGTGCAGCAAGGGCACGGTTAGCATCATCAACATCATGTACATCAGAAGCAAAACCACTAGAGAACAGAAAGTAGCTTTATTCAGCATTTGTGTGTGAAGAAGTGAAAGTCCAGAAATATAACAAAGGCCAATGGCCAGTCCATAACAAGAGTCCAAACAGGGTGACAGTGCCAGATGTCACCCTTTGCATGCCTGCACAGCTACACACCAGGGACATTCCCCTTGGAGGGGCATACGGGGGGGCAGGCCAGGCACCGCAGGGACAGGATCAGGGCTCACCAGAAGGAGGCAGGGAAGGGGTGGTGGGTGCTGGAGCATCACTGACAACTGCAGTGGAGGTGTCTGACATGGTGTGTGCCGGCACAACTGGGGGGCATGAGTCAGATGGTGTGGGTGCCGGCACGACTGCAGTGGGCCGTGCAGTTGGAGTGGACAGGTTCCCCACTGCAGTGCCCAAGTCAGACAGGGTGGTAGTGGACTCCACTGCAGTGCCTATCTCCAGGGGAGTAGAATGGGGTTCAGGTAAGGTGGGCAGGACAGAGGGGGAGGACACGCTCTCCACACCAGTGGCACAAACAAGCGCAGCGGGGGGTGTGATGCTGGAAGAGCAAGTGGTAGGGGGAGAAGGCCGGATCTTTTTGGGGATGGTGTATCTGTGGGTGGGGGAACCTGGGGCAGGGTGTGGTGGGGGAACCTGTGGAGTGGGGGCCTGAGGGATGGAGGAAGGAGACTTGGTGGTTGAGCTGCAGGGTGGCGGCGGGGTCTTGCTCTTCCGGGTCTGGGGGACTTGCGGATGGGGGCCTCAGTCTGTCTGCGCCTGGGGGAGGGTGTCCGGGGTGAGGGGCACTCCCTCTGTGTGGGTGGACTTCCTCTTCCCCCTGTATGCTGGATATGCTGGATTGGAGGGGAAGAGGCCGAGGTCACAGAGGAAGAGCTGCTGTGTAGGTGGGGTTGCAGGTGAGGCAAGGGAAGGGGCCTTGGAGGGAGAGGTATCGGAGGACTGCGGAGTGACTGTGGATGCCTGTGTGTGTGTATGTATCCCATCCCCTGTGGGTGTGGTATCAGTCCCCTGAGGATGCCTGCGTGCACGTCTTGTTTTTGTAGTGGGTGTGTCTGTGCTGCTCGTGTCTGTGTGTTTGGGTGAATGTGCAGGTGTGCATGTGCTTGGGATAGGTAGGGTGCCAGGAAGTGTGGATGGGGTAGAGGTAGGAGGGGTGAGGGACTGTTGGAGGAGGGACACTGCTGCCGCAGGGAGGAGTCCATGGACCTATTGCTCCTCTGTAGGGCAGACATGCCCGATGAGATGCCCTCCATAAATGACACCAGCTGAGTTAACAGAGTGGTGTGGGCATGGAGGACACTCAGCATTGCTCTCTGCCCTACATGGAGCTGGCGAAGTAGGTACACAGACTCCTCACTCAGGGCAGCAGGGGACACAGGGGCAGGGGGTGCGGTGCCTGGCACGAAGGAGACATGCTCCCGAACACGGGAGCCTCCACGGACCTCTGGAATGGGAGCCGATGGGAGGGCGGTGGTGGTGGTGGTGGTGGTGGTGGTGGGGACAGCAATACTAGCTGGGGTGTGGTGGCTGATGACACCCGCCTCCACAAGGGAGTCATCCTCCAAGCTGCTGTGGTCCTCAGCTGAGGTGGATGGTGCTGAGGACTCCTCGGTGTGGCTCCCCTCACCCTCCGTGCCACTGGGTCCCTCCAACCACTCATCGGCTGCTGACCCAGTCTGGCTCTGCGGCTCCTCCTGGTCCGTGGAGCTGTCCCCTCCTGTGGCCGTGGATGTATCTGCAAACAATTAGGGAAACAGACAGACATCAGTCACCTGCACTGACCGCACAAAACCACAGTAAGTACAGCACATTACAGAGCAAGCCCTGGCATCCTTAGTTGAACATTGCCAAAAGTGCCCAAACAGAGTAGGAGAAGCCAATTGTCAGTCTGATGGTCAACCATGGCACTCACATCCCTCCTGGCCTTGCACCCATCTGTCTGGTGTCTGTTGGATGGCAATACCCCAGTGTGGACACATGCACCACCTACACAGTAGTTGGACAGTGCAGAGAACATGGTGAAGTATGTGAACATGCACACATCACAACTCTTGCCACTGAGTCAGTACAGGTGTCCGGATAAAGGGATGGCCAGAGTCTATTTTGAAATGCATGTGATGCATACCAGCACCAGACACCATGATGCACCCATGTCCTGATAGTCAATGCCACAATGGGGTGCATGTAGCACATGTCACTCCCCTGCAGGATCACTCTTAGGAAGTTTAACGCCATGGCACAGGCATGCCTGCAAAGTCATACATCACTGTCTCCAGTCACATGGGCAGGGCAGCCAGACAACAACAGTCTGCACTGTGTCACAATCCTAGGTCATGGGGAATGCAAGTCCTGTAGCTGACAAGTGCACATGTCCATCCCCCACAAACCACAACATCTGAACTCTTATTTGTCCACGTCATACCAATTGGACATATGGGAGACATGAAACACAACCCTCGGAACCTGAGCACCTCACAATCTGCTGTGAATGGGAAACAGCTGCCTGAACTTCACAGTCGCATACCCCAGTATGCACGGTCAAGTGATCAAACACCTATATGTCACACAAGTATCGTCTCCTATGGTCACATCTCCGGTGGCATGCTGAGCCTTAACCGATAAACACCCCAGTAGTCCTGACAACGAAGCCACAGCACAATGACACAGAGGCAGACACCTGAGGGAAAGTTTCACTGAGCACAGCGTGTCAGCTGATACACGGGAGTGGGAGTACAGAGTGTATTGTATGGCCTGGAGTAGGCATGACTGTCCTGCTCCACGTGAAAGAGGGATGAGCCCTGGACAGTAGGCAGGTGGCTAAGCATGTGTGACTCACTTGATATACATACTCCTGAGGCCCAAACATTGTTCCCACCCGCAGCATGGGTGTGTGCCAAATACCCCAGGCACATGTGGTGAGTCAGATCAGCAATTGGACCACATATCAAAGTTACACGCAGATTACATGTCAGAACTCAGGCATTGTGTAAGCAATGGACCCACCCATGAAGCCCACCACAGAGTTACGGGAACAAATGCTGTCCCCCACCTTGAGCTAAGCAAAATGCAAGGACACAGTACCCAAGTGACACAATTTCCTGACTGTAAGGGCCACACCTGGGTATCAGATGAGGAGTGGGCAGTGCACAATTGAGGGACATGGGTCCTGGACCACATGACTGATGTACTGTTGAAGTTTAACCAGGCCAGAGGAGGGCACATAGCATGTCAGACAAAGCTCACAGTGCAGTCATGGACTCACCCCTCCTTGCTGCTGTCTGCCCTTCAGCTGCCCATCCAGATCAGGGAAGACCACCGCCAGGATCCTGAGCATGTGGGGGTCAGGGTCCGGTGTCCGCCCCTCCTGCGAGGAGGTGACAGCTTCAGCTGGACCCTTGCGATCCTCCGGGTCCAGCCCCGAAGGTCCTGCCACCTCTTCTGGCAGTTGCGGATCCGGCGCTTGTAGACCCCCACAGACCGTACTGCCCGGGCGATGTCCAGCCATATTTCCTGCTTCTGGTGGGCATCAACCTGTGAGGATGACAAAGTGTAAAGGCCATTACTACACATGCAACAAATCCGTGCATCACACATTTGGATATACATGTCTCAATCACAGGGGCACATGATGTACATGGGCAGTGCAAGGATGGCTATGAACAGTTTGCCAGCAGTTACTACATGGTATCATTGCCTGGGAAGTAAAACCTTGTTTAAATGCACTGTTACTGCACTATACCTGTTCAGTGCATGTAACTACACACTATGGGGGGTGACAACTACTCAGTGAGCCTGCTAGCCAGTGACGTGCAGACTGTAAGTCTTGCTAGTCAGACAACATGCACATTTGTAAGGCAGTGGACAGCACACTCACCTGCTCCCCTGGTTTCCCATACAGCTTGCTGTACTGTGGAAGGAGGCTGTCCAGCAGGGCCTGGTTCTCCTCAGTGCTGAAGGCAGGGGCTCTCTCCACAGTACGTGCCATTGCAGTAGCCAGAGGATGCAGATACAGCAGCAGTGGTGATGGCAGATGTCGTCCTGGAGCATGTAGTGCAGGCAAGTGAGCTCTCAGGGGAACCGCCAGCATTATATATGTGCTGCTGAGGCAGATACTGTCCCATGTGTCCAAAGTGATAGGTCCAAGTCGTTTGCATCTTCTGAATCTGGCCAATCCATGGAATTGCACCACTTACACACGCCCACAGCATCCTTCAAAATTTCAACTTCATGACACCCATGAATTTGCAACATTGTTGTGGGTGGCCAACTGAATTCACAGCATCAGACTCGTTAAACTTTCGAAAACACGTCCGTTGCCATGCCAGGCCATAGCCAATGCGTGCGCACCGATCGGTCCATTGCTGTACAACGCGTACCCGGTCACATCATATGCAATGGCCAATGCTTGCACACCGATCGGTCCATTGCTGTACAACGCGTACCCGGTCACATCATATGCAATGGCCAATGCGTGCACACCGATCGGTCCATTGTTGTACAACGCGTATTTCGAAAAAAAACACGTACCCGTTCACATCAAATGCAATGGCCAATGCGTGCGCACCGATCGGTCCATTGCTGTACAACGCATACCCGGTCACATCATATGCAATGGCCAATGCGTGCGCACCGATCGGTCCATTGCTGTACAACGCGTACCCGGTCACATCATATGCTATGGCCAATGCGTGCGCACCGATCGGTCCATTGCTGTACAACGCGTACCCGGTCACATCATATGCAATGGCCAATGCGTGCGCACTGATCGGTCCATTGCTGTACAACGCGTATTTCGAAAAACAACACGTACCCGTTCACATCATATGCAATGGCCAATGCGTGCGCACCGATCGGTCCATTGCTGTACAACGCGTACCGGTCACATCATATGCAATGGCCAATGCGTGCGCACCGATCGGTCCATTGCTGTACAACGCGTACCCGGTCACATCATATGCAATGGCCAATGCGTGCACACAGATCGGTCCATTGCTGTACAACGCGTATTTCGAAAAATAACGCGTACCCGTTCACATCATATGCAATGGCCAATGCGTGCGCAGCGATCGGTCCATTGCTGTACAACGCGTACCCGGTCACATCATATGCAATGGCCAATGCGTGCACACCGATCGGTCCATTGCTGTACAACGCGTATTTTGAAAAACAACGCGTACCCGTTCACATCATATGCAATGGCCAATGCGTGCGCACCGATCGGTCCATTGCTGTACAACGTGTACCCGGTCACATCATATGCAATGGCCAATGCATGCGCACCGATCGGTCCATTGCTGTACAACGCGTACCCGGTCACATCGTATGCAATGGCCAATGCGTGCACACCGATCGGTCCATTGCTGTACAACGCGTCCCTGTACAAGTCACTGGCATATGTCACCATGCCTGTCACAGGTGAACGTATGCCAGCCACATTTACTTCCCAAGGAGTGAGGGGCACACCTACAACACCACAGCCTATCTACACTGTATCCTAAGGCATGTAAGGCTGCATTACCTTTTCCGTGTATGGGGGTCAACATGTTGTTTTTTGGGTGGCACTTGGGGGCAGCCACTCCCAGGCTGTGCACGTGTTCATGGGGACAGAATCCTTGGTGTGTTGTGCACATGACCACTGTGATGTGCAACTGTTCATTTCAGAGCATGTGGCATGGTAACATTTCACGGTTGTGTATGTGTATGTCATGTCACATACCCCCTGAGTCCCATGTCGGACGGTATGTACGTCACAGGGTGACCCATTGCCACAATAGTGATGGCCCTCCACAGTCTGTGTGCATGTTGTGTTTACAATGTCTCTGATTCCATGTGCACAATGGGAGACAGTCTCCACATCCACGTTGTTTGTGCATGGACTTTGATGTTGTGCGTGTGTGTGTCACAGACGTCCATGTCTGTTCTGCCGAGGCAACAGGGACCACTACCTGTGGGGGTCATGGTTGTTTTGCTGTGGTGTATTCATGATGCACCATGTCATGGCAGTGTCCATGTGGCAATACAGGGTCCCTGGGAATCTACCTGTCGATGAGCTGTGATGCCTGGGGCACATCTGTCCTCACATGTCACTGTGGTGTGAGTTTGGAACGTGACAGCAGTACATGGGTACTGTGACACAGCCTAATGATATCCCATAGCACAACCTGGGACTTGTTGAGGACACATGTTGAACTGTGATGTTAGATGTTGTCCATTTCGGTGCCATACATGTCCTTACGGAACGGCACACACATCATGTACTTGTGTCTCGTAATGATGTATCATGTGATATTGAGTCTGGTCTATGCCACATATGTGGGGTGACTTACAATCTTTCTTTCTTCACCTATGCACTGGAGGGCGCCAGCTGTCCATAGACCATTCCCTGACCTTGCAACCATGGTTGAACGGGACTGCATCCGACGGTACCGCTTCACCAGGCCACTGATTGAGGAATTGACGGTGCGGTTGGCCACACATTTGCAACCTGGCCGGACATACCCTACAGCGCTGACACCCAAGGTGAAGGTGATGGCAGCCCTACACTTCTTTGCCACCGGTACCTTTCAACACACTGTGGCGTCTGCTGGTGGGATGTCACAGACCATGTTCAGCCGTGTGCTACGCGATGTTTTGGAGGCTATGTTGAGATACCTGAACCAGTACATCTATTTCCCTAAACGTCAACAACTCACTGACGTCAAGAGTGACTTCTATGCCCTGGGGAGGATGCCGCATGTCATTGGCTCCATTGATGGGACACATGTGGCTTTGGTACCACCACAGGCACATGAGCAGGCATACAGGAACCGCAAACATTACCATTCGGTCAATGCACTGGTGGTATGTCTTGCAGATATGAGCATCTCACACGTGTGTGCCTGTTTCCCCGGTTCTGCACACGATGCCTACGTGATGAGGAGTAGTCGCATCCCGAGGATGATGTCACAGATGCGGAACCAGCGTGCCTGGCTTGTTGGTGTGTACTGACTTTGTACCATTGTGTGTGTTCTGCAATGTAGTATTCCACCCTCTTTTCCAACTCAGCTAATGTGCAATTGTCTGTATGTAGGTGACTCAGGATACCCCAACATGCCGTGGTTGCTGACGCCCCTCAGGAACCCTGTGACACCAGCCCAGATGCGCTACAATGAGGCACATGGTCGGACCAGGAGAGTGATTGAGCGGACATTTGGTCTCCTGAAGAGCCGCTTTCACTGCCTGGACAAGACAGGAGGGGCCCTCCCATATGCCCCAGCAAAGGTGTGCAAGATTGTCATCGTCTGCTGCATGCTACACAACCTGGCAGTGCGGAAGGAGTTGCCTCTCATCCTGGATGACGATGACCAACATCCGCCACCTGTGGAGGATCCTGGCCTGGGCCACGATGCCAGTGATGGTGATGATGATGAGGGTGATGTCCGCACACAGCTCATCACCAACTTCTTCAGCTGAATGTGAGTATCCGGAGATGTCATGTCAATGATGTGAGTTTGCGTGATATGTGTTGGTGGTGCTCTGTTGCTGTTTGAGTGTGTCCATGTGCTACTTGACTGTATGCGTGCAGCGATGTGTCCTTACAGGTAGTCTGTACTCCACAACAGTGTTGACATGCTAACTTGGTTTTGTGTAGGTATCTTGTGACATGTATTGGGCATGAGTATTGCAGTTCTGTCCTGTTCTTCAGAGCTTTTGACTGTGTGTCATTTCTGTCCTTCACAGGGTACTTTCAGAGTTGTTTGGTCAACTGTGATCCCCCGACACCGTGATTCAACTTCCAGGGTGGAGGCTGTTGTTTCCCTACAGGTGATGTGCCCCACACCCCTGGACTTCCTTTCTTCTACACTTGTTGACTGTGTGGCCACTGCCACGTGGGATTACCTTGCATCTGTAGTGGAAACAACATGTTGCAGATGTGTAATAAACATGTGCTTCACTTTGGGATGTGCGTTGTCTGTGGTCACACATCTGACTGACATTTGCTTACTGCACCAGTGGGCTAGTTAACACAGACTGTGAATAGGTGTGGTGTCTGTGCATTGCACTGTATTTCCTGGCAACATCAGTGTAGGCGATGAGTCAGATGGCCCTGGTGTGTATGTGTTGTGTAGCCCTAGTGGTGTGTCTCCCTCATATGTGTCACGTCGCCATGACTCACATGACGGTGTTGTACTTGCTGTAGCAGTTAGCATGCACAGTGTCATTTAGCAGATCATCATCTCCATGACAGAAACCACGTTGGAATCACAACAGAGGCAAGTATGGTGTATTAGTGAGTTTATTTACATACATGTGTGAGGATAGTGCACAGGATGGTGGGTGCTGTACATTGGGATTGTAATCCAAAGTTCCCAGATGAGTTGGAAGTCTTGGTAGCAGAAATGTCCTGAGTAAAGTCAACAGTCATCTGATACATTGGTCCAACTTAAACTCCCCATGTCATGTGAGAGAGTTGGGTTGCATGCGACAGGATGAACAGTTTGCACACAAAGGTGGATTTCCAGAACAGGTGTTGGGTTCCTGGGGGATGTGCATGGCCATCGGCCTCTCAGTTGTCCTTCCTCGGACGACCCCTCTTCTTTGGGGGGACCCTCACGTGCAGGCTGCTGCGGTGCAGGGGACTCTCCGCCAGAGTCATCCTCCCTCCCTGTGGCAGTTGCAGTTGTTGCGGCACCAGCTGTTGTGGGCACACAGGGAGGTGTGGCCATGTTGGTGCTAATCTGGCGGAGGCATGTCAATATGTCCCTATGCACCGCTGTCAGTTCTTGCAATGTGTCCCACTTGGACTCCATGCCAGCCATGTGTGTCTCCACACGGGACATGTGTGTCTCCATACGGGACATGTGTGAGTCCACACGTGACATGTGTGAGTCCAAGCGGGCATGATGGGCAGCCTGCTGTTGTTGAATGTCCTTGAGGATCCCCACTACCTGGCTGACCTCTCCAGTGCTATTCTGGTACACATCAGCAATGCGTGCCAGTTGTGGGTCATCATGCAGTCCAGACCCCTCTGCAAACAGCGACCTATGTCTACCACCCCTCCCACCACCCCTGGCGACACGTGCAGGACCTGCAGTGGCACGCACAGGTGACCCTAGGCCCCCTTGGGGGTTGTCACTGGTGTTGTTGTCCATTGCTCCACGTTGGGCCGGGGTCACTGTGCTGTTGTTATTGTTGGTCCTTCGTCTGTCCGTGTCGGCGGGGGTGGTCTGTGTGTTGGCAGTTGTTGGAGGGGTGGGTGCAGGGGGTGCAGATGGTGGTCCTGCTGGTGCTGCATGATGACTCACACCGGAGGGGCCAGGTAGGTCTTCGCCATCCGAGGAGGCCAGAGGCTGTTCCACACCAGTGAGCTCAGTGTCCCCCGGAGCCTGGGACAGGGACTCCTCATTGTCTGCTGCTGTGTCCCCATCATCATCTGTTTTGGGAGACACACACAATGTATGTTATGTTTCTGCAGGCATCAATGGTTCACACACCTGACAGTTGTGACTGTACCTCTGGATGCAGGCCTGTACATTGCATTGTCCTAAGTTGTCACAGTCAGGGCTTGATATTGGTGTGGCACATTGTCCTGCAAACTTGAAGCATTTCAATGTGAATGTTGAGGTGTGTACATGGACAGCATTGGTTGTATTTGGTGGACATCCGGCCCTCCTTCTCCCCCCAGCCCAGTTATCCCACCATGAAGCATGCCACCCTTGCAGTGGGTTCAGGTTGACTCTCAGGATGTCAGTCAGTGGTGTCCTGCTGTTGGCTGGTGCCCAGTTCCCAGCATGGCCTTGTGCTCCCCAGAGCACCTTTGTCATACATCTTTGAAGTGGCTTTTCACTCCCTGGTAGGTGTGCATGCTTCAGTGTGAGCTTGCTGGGCCATGTGGGTGGGGGATGTTGGGCTGTGACTACCACTCCCATCTTGGTATTGCCTACACCCGCCTTCCCAGCATGCCCATACTTTCTTCCTTTTGACTCTGCTTCCCTGTGGGGTAGTGTGCCTGTGCTGACAGGATGGCTGACAGTGTTGTCCTGGCGTTAGTTTGGCTACAAGTCCCAAAAGGGTCCCTGTGTTTCACACAGCATAACCCAGGGTGGTGGTTCTTTGTGGGATATTTAATTGGAGTGTGAGGCAATGCATTCTCCCAGGTGAGTTGTGTGTAGTTTGTGTTAAGGGTGTGTGTGAGAAAAGCTGCTGGTAACTATGGTCAGAGCTGTCAGTCCTCCTTCCCACCCAGCCAGATATCCCACCATGGAACGTGCTTCCATTGCAGGGAGTGCAAGTTGGTTTTCAGGATGTCAGTCAGTGGTGTCCTGCTGTTGGTTGGTGCCCAGTTCCCAGCAGGGCCTTGTGCTTCCCACAGCAGTAGCCAGTGTCAGCCATCTTGTCAGTTGTTTTCCACTCCCTGTGATGTGAGCATGGTTCAGAGTGGTGTTGATGGGCCAATTGTGAGGGTGAGCAATATCTGTGACTACCACTCCCATCATGCTATTGCCTACACCCCCCTTCCCAGCATGCCCATACTTCCTTCCTTTTGAGTGGACTTCACTGTGTGTGAGTGTGACAGCAATGGCAAGATGGCTGACAGTGTGGTCCTGTTGTTTGTTGGTGCACAGTTCCCAGCAGGGCCTTATTCTCCTCACAGCAGTACCCAGTGTCAGCCATCTTGTCAGTTGTTTTCCACTCCCTGTGATGTGAGCATGGTTCAGAGTGGTGTTGATGGGCGAATTGTGAGGGTGAGCAATATCTGTGACTACAACTCCCATCATTCTATTGGCTACACTGACTTGACCAGCATACACAGAATTCCTTCCTTTCAGTGAGCTTCCCTGTCAGGTGGTGTTCTAGTGGTGGCTACATATCTGACTGTGTTTGTTGGTTAGATTTGTGCCACTGCCTAGCTCTATTTGTTGTTGAGTTTGTACATGTCATGACACAGTTACATATCACTATGAAATGGCATGTATTGTGTTTATCTGACTGACATACACATCTTGGGATGATTCTGTTTTGGTTGCTGTGAATTTGCTAAGGGTGCATGGTTTGACTATCCCCTTGACAGTGATGTGTGTGTATTGTCACACGATATTGGGTATATTGGTTGTGTACTCACCAGGCTCTGGGATGTTTGATAGTCCATATACGCTCACTGGTGGTAGGATGGCCCGCACCTTCTCCTCCCAGGGCCTGACGTATACTGGTTTGGCAGGAGGGCCACTGCCGGTGTGTTGGCTCAAGGCATAATCCTTCTTTAATAGGTCCTTGACCCTCCTGCGCACATCATACCACCTGTTCTGGATGTCTTCCTTTGTGCGCAGACATGGTGATTGTGCGTTCACCCTGTCGACGATCCTCTCCCACATCTTGGTTTTCTGTGACATGGGTGTCTGTTGGACCAATGTACCAAACAGCTGTGGCTCTACCCTGAGGATCTCATCTACCAGGACTTCCAATTCACTGTCTAGGAACTTTGGATTCTTCTTTGGGGGCATGGTGACGGGTGGTGGTGGTGATTGATGTGTGTGTGTGTGTGTGTGTGCAAGTGAGGGTGTGTGAGTGTAGGTTTTGCTGGGTGTATGTGAGGGTGCTATTTGTTGGGGTGCTGATGGTGTGTGGCTTGTGTGATGGATGAGCTGTGAGTGTGTCTGTGGTTGCTGTCTGTTGGTGTTCTGTGCTGGCAGTTGATTTGAATTTGCAAAGGATCATGGTAGGGATTTGTAGCCTTTATATGGGTGGAGTTGTGGGTGTGTCTTTGTTCCCTGTTTCCCCCCCCCAGTATTTATTGGCTTTGTAATTGCTTGTTTGGCCCTTTTCTTTGTATTTATTCCTTTGTACCTTTTGTGCATGTAGGAGACGTTCTTCTGACCGAGTCAGACGCTGCAGTTGTCTCGTGCGAGCTTCTCCGAGTCGTTCATGCTGTGTTTGTGCTGTGTTTCATGTGCGGCGTACGCGTCGGTTGCAGAGTATTGTGTTGCTTCGGCTCGCTGTTTTGTATGCGTGTCGGTCGTACGGCTTGAGCTCCGTGCAACTCGGTCGGGTTTTCCACGCATTGCATCGTACTGCGCGGGTCGGAGTTCGCGGGTACGTTTCGTTCGGGTTCATTCCTGGTGCGTGTCGGTCGGCTCGATTCGCGTGATTTTCCGGCCGGATCGCTGTTTTCCGTGCGGTTCGGTCGTTCGGCTTGTGTTCCGTACGACTCGGTTGTAATTCGCATGCATTTCATCGTACTAGGCGGATCGGGCAGCACCGGTACGTGTCGGTCGGAATTAATTCCCGAACCGAGTCGGTCGGTACGTTTTCCGGCCCGAATCGGAATCGACCCCTAAAAGTCTTACCCCACAGAAAACATTTGAATCTCTCCACCGCCCAACAACACGCCAACAGCTCACGCTCGATAATGGAGTAATTCTTTTCACTTGGGCGTAACGCCTGTGACGCAAATCCTACAGTGAATTATTTTCCCTGTTTAACTTGAGAAATCATGCCACCCAGACCATATAAACTGGCGTCAACAGACACAGTACACTGATAATTAGGATCAAAAGGTATAAGGATCTTGCAAGACCCCAATTCTTTCTTAATATGAGAAAACTCATCCTTACAGACATCATCCCAGACGGACTTGACCTTTTTCTTAAGCAATTCTCTCATGTGTACAGTCTTGGCTGCAAAGTTGGGAATACATTTTGTGTAGAATTCACACATTCCCAAAAATGAAGAAACCAACTCTTTGGAAGAGGGACCAGGAGCATTCACAATGGCCTCAATAAGACCTTCTCTAGGAACAATACCTTCTCCAGAAATACGATGCCCCAAGTACTCAATGGATTCTACACCAAAAACACATTTAAGTTTATTAGCTACAATGCCTTTAGCCTCTAACTTCTCTAAAACAGTGGCAAGATTTTTGTCGTGAGATTCTTTGCAGTTGCCAGCAACCAAAATGTCATCTTGAAACACTACCATGTCAGTGACCCCTTCCAACATCTTTTCCATGATACGTTGAAAAACTGAAGCTGCCGAGGCTAAACTGAAAGGCATCCTCCTAAACTGAAATGTCCCTATGGGAGACACAAAAGCAGTCAAATGTTTAGTGGCAGGGTCTAGTTCAATTTGATGATACGCTGATGCAAGATCAATTTTTGAGAAATATCTTGCACCAGCAAACTTGGACAGGGTATCATCAATGCGGGGAAGAGGATGTGAGTCCACCCAAATCTCCTTGTTCAAACTACACAAGTCTATGCAAACTCTGAGACTCCCATTTTTTTTCTGCGCTACGACCAGGGGGGACAACCAGAGGGAGGATTCAATAGGTTCAATGACTCCTGACTCACACATTCTCCTAAGTTCAACTGAAAGGTCATCTCTGACACTGAACGGCACATTACGTAACTTGTGTTTGATTGGGACGGCACCTTCTTTGACCTTGATAAGATGCCTAAAACCTTTAATGCATCCCAAACTGTCACCAAAAACCTTAGGAAATCTTTTGGACCAAGATATTAAGGTTTCACCTTGGTGATGTTCATTCACAACCGAAACTTGCTCCGAAGTGCCAGGTCTAAGTGTCATGCCAAACAAGCCCTGATGGTACCATCCAAGAATGTTGAGACCTTTCTTTGCCACATACACCTTCCCACGGATGTGTCTGTCTTTAAAGACAAGAGACATTTCAAAAAAACCAGATAACTCAATTTTCCTTCCTTCATAGGAAACAGGACTCCTGTCAGGAGGATTGAGATACCTGTCCCCCCATGACTTTTCAAATAGTTCATCGGTGATCTTTGTCATTCGAGCACCTGAATCCACCAACAACTCAAGAGGCTTACCATCCACTACAACCTCAACAACAGGATCAACACAATCCTCAGAATCATCTTTTACAACCACTACTAAATCTGTTAATGAACTAACAACTTCACACACCGGATTGAACTTATCTTCTTCAGCATACACCACAGTCACGCTGCCATGAAAACCACACATCTTTGCAAAGTGACCTTATTTGCCACACTTACGGCACAATGCATTCTTTGCTGGACAAATCTTAGAATTTGGAAAATGAGAAGGAAAACCACATTTTGTACAAACATTTTTTGAAAACCCACTTCTCTTCTCATTTTTGTTTGTGATGTACCTAACCCCTTTTTGCTCAGATTGAGTTTTGTCTTTATCCATGTGTGCTTTCTCAATTTTATCCTTACCATCCTTGATAACACCTACAGCATTTTTTTCTGGTTTTAATTCTCGCGATGCTTTTTGAGAGAGGTCAATATTCTTAACTATGTATATCTTTTCTTGTAGCGAAGGATTCTTCAGAGTAAGTAGCTTTTCTTGGACTTTTTTATCACTACAGTGAACAACAATCTGATCACGAATTAGTTGAGAAGTGAAATGCTCAAACTCACACTCTGACGCAAGTATGCGTAAGGCTGCTACATAGGATACAATGCTCTCATCATTGTCTTGTACCCTTGTGAAAAATGTATGTCTGGCTACGACAAGACTGCTTTCCACATCAAATTGCTTCTGTAACATACTAACTGCTTGTACAAACTCATCTAGTTCCTCTTCTCCTAGAACTACTTCCAAAGGAGGAAGATGCTCTAACACAGCTTGCCCCTCAAACCCCAAATTATGTTCTAAAATGAATCGTTTTCTCTGTGCACTAAATCTGCTACCCCCCATGGCGCCTAAGTATTTTTCAAACGCTCTGTACCAAACCTTCCACCTAACTGGTGGATCACCTGGAAGCTGTAAAAAGGGGGGAGGAGGTTGTACATTTTGCATGTTGAAAACTAAAATAAATTGAGAAATACAATGTTGAAAGTCCACCTGCAAGGTAAAAGTTAGGTGTAATAAACACACGTTTTCCTAAAGAAAATTAAGAGAAAACAAAAACTGTGAGGCAATGCTTGACGACCTGCAAAGCAATAATTAGTTGTGACTAGCGCACATTTTCTCAAAAGATAGAAAAAACAATTTTGTAAACAAACTGCAAAGCGTCCATTTACAGACTAAAAGTCACCTGCAAAGCAAAAGTTGTCTGAAACAATAGTCTCCTAAATGGTGAAACCACTGGAACTACTAATATCACTGGAATAATAAGCTAAGGTGAAAAGACTCTTGAAAAGCGCCTTTCCACTTACTTCCAGTACACTTATCACTTTACTGAAGTTTGTCGATTTACTTAAAATAAACACTTCACCGCCTCCTTAAATGTCACCTCCCTGTCTTAATTAGCCTAAATACCACACTTGAAAGAGTTCAAGTTACACACTTCACCACTTCCTGAAATGCCTGAAATGTCACCTCCATGTTTCTTTAAAAGGAACTTCACCGCTTTCAGCTTTCCTTCCTTGAAGAGAAATAATTACAGTACTGTTTCTTCAGATAATGTCTCTCTTCACCGCTTTCCGCTTGCCTTCCTTACCGTTAGAGGTAGAACGCACTTTTTTAGTGCGTGGGGATGACGGGAGCTCAGGATTCTGGGACGGCAAGTCCCCCCACGAACCTCCAAAGCTCACAGTCCTCTGCCCTGAGAAAGTGTCTCATGCCGCAGGAGGTAGATTGCACTTTTAAGTGCGCAGCTCAGGGATGACAGGAGCACAGGATTCTGGGACAGCAAGTCCCTCCGTGAGCCTCCATAGCCTACAGTCCTCTGCCCTGAGAAAGCTCCCCACACTGCGGGAGGTAGAACGCACTTTCAAGTGTGCGGGGATGACGGGAGCACAGGATTCTGGGACGCCAAGTCCCTCCACGAACCTCCACAGCCCACAGTCCTCTGCCCTGAGAAAGGGTCCCGCGACGCGGGAGGTAGAATGCATTTTTAAGTGCGCGGCGCAGGGATGACAGGAGCACAGGGTTCTGGGATGGAAAGTCTCTACAAGGACCTCCACAGCCCACAGTCATCTGCCCTGAAAAAGTGTCCCAGTCAGAGAATATACGTGCCATTAAAAAGTACCATATTTATGCTGTTCAAAAGTCATCCCAGCAAGATGAGTACATTTCAGGAAAATATCATTCATTCCGTGTGTCACAGAAAATGTCATTTGTAATTTATGAGTGCCTGATATCAAGATATCATCAGCTTTAGTATTAAGAATGTTTTATAAAGAGCAGAACATTGAATATACTGGAAAGTCAAGCAAAAGGAAATCCTTGATGGCATGTGTTTATTTAATTCATTTGTACAGCGTATATGACAGTGGACAATGCTTGTTACATGGCAATGCAAACAAAAGCACACAGATCCATAAAATAGTATCATGTTTAAGAAATACACATTGCTGTTTGTAGTGGTATGGATGGCAAAAGTCACCAAAAGGATCTCTCAGATTATGATCTTTTTTATTTCTTTATGAATATTAGTAGGTTCTGCTAAAGAAACATCAAGTGGGTAAGCACACCATAAGGCATTTCTTGTTTGTGGGTTTTTTAGACATTTCAGTGTTCTTAATGGCGTTTGGAAATAGATATGTGGTGCTATGAGGGCATGCAGATTCTGGTAATACTTGCAAACCAGCAAGTAACTGACTTTCTGCTGAACTGAGTGAGAGTAGGATGAAACAAAATGGTGGATGGACATGGCTCAAGAACTCCGACTGGCCAGATGGAAGCTTTGACTAGGCCCTAAACTTGTGAAAAGGATCCCAGTATTGCAGGCCTGAGGGGGATCAATGAGGCACTGGTGAACTTGATTGTTGTGGCACCAGCTAGGAGGGGACGTACGGCCCCATGCTGCGCAGCACTGGCAGCCATGAGGCGTTGGAGAGATGTTGCCCTCAAGTAGAAGGAAAGAGGAAGTTGGCCTCCCTTTCACAAATACCATCAGGATAAAAAGGCTTTCTTTCCCAGGGTGCAAAAGAGCAGTCTAATGCATCCAGGCTTGTGGTCTGGGATCCACTGAGAGCGGCAGTCCCTGAGGGGGCTTTCCATTACCAAAATCCCCACACTTCCTTATATCTGCCATGTGATCCCATAACCGGGGTCTAATCACCATTCGCCTTAACACTCCTCAAATCACTGGTAGGCCATACTCAACCGGCCAACCCCCACCCAAGCACCGGACTGTAGATGCATGATGAACATCCTGCAATCCCAAACAGGAACAAGGACGGGCATTGGTCAAAATGTGCCCTTCTTATTGCTAAAAGGGCGAGCCTGATCCCTTGTGTAGCCATATTTGAACTGCATGTAGGAGGGGCACTGTCCTTTTCCTGTGACCCTTTATATCTTTATCTCTGACTCCGAATATCATGCCTTTCTTCTCCGCTACTTCACAATGATGGGAAACAGAGCCAAGGTGTTGAGGGCGTACTCCATTAAAGACTTACGTCAAAGCCACAAATCTAACAATAATCAAATAATGCCAGCCCCCGTTAGAAACTCTTACAGACAAAACAATGGTCACACAGACACAGGATACCATGGAAAAAACAATTAACAGCTACTTCAGGAATTCTTGAACGACCTCTCTGCACTGGGCTAATCCTAGTTCTCAGAACTACATCACTTTAATCGGCCAAGCTTCGCTTGGGCCAGGAGGAGCCTAGTTGAACAGGCCCACAGACAAGAGGAACAAGTCCTCCAAATCAAAGGTTTAGAATAGCTACATCAAGCAAAGTCAGAAAAGCCTGACGATCTCACTCACCTGCTTCAACAGCAGTAGAGTAGCCTATCCTCCTAGACCACAACTACAGTGTAATGTCAGTCTTTCAACAAAGCAAAAAACTAAGGTCAGATGTGCTGGCACACATCCATTACCTACAAGACAAAACAAAGATCTGTAGTGAAGCCCGAAAACAAGAACACATTTTCTTTAAAGGATATGCAATTACACTTCATTAAGACATATCAGTCAGTATACATCCTCTCATGACAAAGGTAATTTAGTAAGATCACGACTCTAGTGGGGAAAATTGCTTATAGGTGCTTATAGGTGTAGCTATTCCTTTTATTTATAATTCTTGTTGAAAGGTATAGAGATCTACAGAGGGCACATGAACTTCTGGCCCTCCTTGAACTACAACGACTGGACACAAAAGCAGAGATTTCCCCAGTGGGCAGAGAGGAGTCTTTTTTACGCAGCTTTACGAAAGAAAGAACTGCACCGCTAATGCCACCAAATAGACAAAGAAAACCTCTCTCCATCCTCTGATTAACATTGATCTGTAAACATGTCCCCCCCTAGATATTACTTAACCACATGCTATAATACTGGACAATATGAGTAGACTACTGAAATGAGAGCTCCATTGGAACAATAGGTTTTAGAACTGGTGGGGACCACCCAAATCATGGAGCTTGTCCCAACACCAACTTTTGACTCATCCAAATATACAACTGGATGCTATGTTGATGACTCGAAGGGGCCCTCTGCTGCATGGGGGGACTGCTTGGGTCACAGTTCCTAGTTTAAATTTGTTTGCTTATTTGTTTTTCAGCATAGACCAGGGTTCCTATTATGAATTCAGCTGGTGTTTTCATCACAGCAAAGGGTGGGGGGAGCATAAAATAGCAATATCTGTACCACCGGGGAGCTGCTTGGGGTATCTAGATCAATGCATCCTGAGGTGCAATTGCAAAGAGTCAAACATGGTAACTACCTGGGAGTGAAATGACAACACCATTATCATTAGTGGTGTTGAATGTTCAGAGCATATGCTCTCCTGTGAAGCACAGGGTGATCCTCTAATGGCAATGGCAACAAGAGGCAGACATAGCCCTCTTGCAAGAAACTCATCAGACAAGAGAGGACACCCAGGCATTGCACTCATACTGGTGCCCTACACAATTCCATTCCTCGAACCAGAACAAATCTCGGTGGTGGGCCATCCTACTTCGTAGGGGCCTAAACTTTACACTAGAAAACTATGTGCAGAAAAAGAGGGAAAAGAGATGGGGATCAGGAGACCTTTTGGCCTATTGGTAGTCATGATAGCCCAAATAAAAACAAAGATCAGTTCTTCACTGATCACTTTCCCACTTCACAAGTAGGGAACTGATCATGGGAGGAGGCTTCAATGCGGTCCTTCAACCACACCTAGATAGACACTAAGACAGATCTCACACCCATGCCCCCTCTAATTGCACTCTCAAAATCTCTAACAGTCTCAGCCTAATCAATATTTAGTCAGCACACTGCAGAAAAGTATTACACATTCTATTCAAACGTCCATATGACGTAAAGCTCCTAAGGTCCGACTTTCTTTTAGGTAGGCCCAACACCATTTTAGATCATGGAGGTCGCCCTCTTAGATCATGGAGGTTGCCATTGTTTTCAACTTATGCAGAATCATTGTTATATCTGCAATATGACGCAGATGTTTTCTGACCCACGGAACCACTCCACTGCCTCCTGCTGAATGCCAAATCGCTCTGCAAACATGCCACCAAGATGTGAGACATCATCACCACCCTCATCCCTGACATTGCCTTCATTACAGAGACCTGGCTAAACCCCTCTACTGCACCCACATTGCTACTGCAACACCTAACAGATACAAGATGGTACACCAGAACCGCACCAACAACACGGAGGCAGCATCACCATCATTAACCCTGGGCGTAGTTCGCGTAGTCGCGCTACGCGTAGCTACGCAAAGTGCAGTTCGCACTACGCGAGCTACGCGTAGCACTACGCGAACTGCGTAGTTTGCTGTTCGCACTGTGCAATGCGAGAGAACGGCATCTCGCACAGTGCGAGCAGTCGTTTTCTGCTGCTCGAGTAGATTTTTACTCGAGCAGCAGTTTTCTCAACGCGGACTGGTAGTTCCTCATCGCGAGCGGTCGCGAGCATACGTGACCACTCGCAATGAGAAACCTGACCTCCCCGCGTTGAGATCCTCGCTGGGAGGTTTATTTTCCTCGCTCGCGATCGGCAACTTGATGTTGCTGATCGCGAACGAGGAAAAAGTCTCGCCGGGATGTCATTTTGCTTGCTCGCGGTCGCCAACTTGACGTTGAGGACCGCGAGCAAGCAAAAAATGACCGCTGCACTACGCTTCGCTGCGCTACGCGTGTTCGCACTGTGCTACATGCAAATCGCGTAGTGCGAAGTTGCGCAAACTACGCAAACTTCGCGAGCATAGCGTAGTGCTTTGCCCAGGCCTAACCATCATCCACAAAGACACCATTGGCTGCACCACCACCAAAGACAACACTATACCAATCATGGAGCAGCTCAACTTCTGACTCCAAACTGATGGCAGAAAAACCATCAGAAGCACCCTCGCTTACAGACCCCAGGTCCTTGCCCTTCCTCAGTGACCTCAATTTCCACCTCGACAACCTCCAAGTCACCAGCACCACCAACCTTCTTGACAGTATGAGCAGCATCGGCCTCATGCAACTGGGCACCATGCAGCACCACCAAGACCCCAAGCTCCCCCCACCAACCTGGCCCAAGTGACAGAAACCCAATGGACGGACGCCCTCAACACCACCCATCTTCAACAGGCTGTCAAGAACCTCTCCACCTGGATCACCAAACGGGCCAACTGCAAACGTCTTGAGTGTCGATGGCTCACCAAAATTCCACAGACTTAGCCACCTTCGAAGCAGCCCTCAACAAACATCATTGACTCCTGAATTACACGAAAAAAGCACCCTGGCAGACTGCATCGAGGCCAGCTCCAACAAGAACAAACTCGTCAGAGAATTCTCCTGCCCGTCAGCCACTGAAAACAATACCCCATACCAGGAACTCTGCAACACCCTGTCAGAATACTTCCACCATCTACAGCAACTTAGAACCCCAACCCACTGACCTCCACAGCCTCCTTGAAACAACGGACATCACCGACAATCCCCCGCTCATCGCATGGAAACAGCTCACCACACAGTGCACTACGGCCATCATGAACTCCATCCACTCAGGAGAACCCACTGACCCCTGTCCCCACCACTTCTTCAACCTCGGGATCAATGAAATCAACATTAAACTCACATCCATCCTCAACACATCCATCTCCATGGCCACCTTCCCCGAGCAATGGAAACACAAAAAGGTCAGACCCCTCCTGAAGACACTCTCCGCAAACCCCAGCAAACTCAAAAACTACCAAACCATTTCTCTGCTTCCTTACCTTGCCAAAGTCCTCAAGTAGGCCATCAACCAACAACTCATTGAACACCTAGAAATGACCCAGATTGGCTTCCACACCAACAACAGCACCGAGACCGCCCTGATCGTTGCCACTGACAACATCAGAACCCTTCTCAACCGGAGTAACACAGTGGCTCTGATCATCCTACCACACCCACATCAGGAGGCTCCACCACTCAGGATCCAGGGAAATGCCCTCGGATAGATCGCATCCTTCTTCACAGGACAGACTAAGAGAATCTGCCTTCCTCTTTCACATCAGAACACAAGAGCATCATCTGCGGCATCCCGCAAGGATAATCCCTCAGCCCCACCCTGTTCAACACCCACATAATGCCATTGGCCAACATCATCAGAACCCAAGGCATCAACATAATCTGGTATGCAGACAACACCCAGCCTATCCTCTCACTCTCAGAAGATCCCACCCTACCAAGAAAAACTTCCACAACTGCATAAAGAGCATCGTCGACTGGATGAAGACCAACTCCCTGAGGCTCAACACAGACAAAGACAGAATTGCTGATCTTCAGAAACAATACCTCCCTGTGGAACGACACTTTGTTGCCTTCCGAACTCGCACCCACACCCTCACCAACAGATCACGCCTGCAACCTTGGCATCATGTTGGACAGCAAACTCACCATGAAACACCCGATCAATGCAGTCGCTTCTGCCTGCTTCTACACCCTTCCCATGGTCCAAAAGATCTTCAGATGGCTCCCTGTCAACACCAGCAAAACCTTCACCCAAGCCCTAGTCACCAGCTGACTCTACTATGGCAAAGCACTCTATGCAGGGATTTCCACCCAACCGCTAAGGAGACTCCAGACCATTCACAACTTAGCGGCAAGACTCATCCTGGACCTCCCCAAAAGGACCCACATCACCCCCCACTTCAGGAAAATCCAATGGCTCCCCGTCCAGAAAAGATGCCAGTTCAAGTTGCTGAAACATGCCTTCAAAGCCCTCCATGATCTATAATCAGCATACATCAGCCACCGCCTAAACTTCCACCAACCCTCCAGACACCTGAGCTCCATCACCCTCTCCCTTGCATACACTCCTTACATCCGTTGAAACTAGAGTGAGGTCGCTCCTTCTTCTAACTCGTCACCAAGTCTTGGAACAATCTCCTCCTCCACCTCCGAAAAGCATTCTCGCTCATGGAATTCAGAAAGGGACTCAAGACATGGCTCTTTGACTGATAGCTGCAGGATCCCAGTGCCTGGATACCCTCACAAGTGATTGACCTTATCTTTCTAAGTGACAAATCATTCAACTCATGACATAGATATACCACCATATGCGACAAGAGTATGGGTCAAGTGTCGACTTATCACCAGTAGGTCAAAAAAGAATAAGTACACATATATAGTGTTGGACCTGGCCCTCTATGCAGGGCCAGACCCAAATGTCTTGCCTTTACCCTCCACTTCTTTGCTGAATTTGTTTTGTTGGTCTTAAAACTCTGTACACTTTACCACTGCTAACCAGTGCTAAAGTACTTGTGCTCTCTCACCAAAACATGGTCAAATTGGCTTATACGCAAATTACATATTTAATTTACCTATAAGTCTCTTGCAGAGTGGTATACCATATACTCAGGGCCTGTAAATTAAATGCTAACAGTGGGCCTCAGCACCTATTGTGCTGAAACTAAATTCAGACAAAACCAAGATGCTACTTTTTGGCAATCACCCTTCATTTTGGTCTCCTGTCGTGTAGTTCCTATATTACCTATACAGGATCTGCGCGTTTTGGATAACATAAACTGTGGGATTGGTGGCAGATGGATTCCTTGCACCCCCACTGGATACGTTAGCCTGTCTGTATTAGCTAGCTCACAGTGCCACTAGAGTCTCCTCTTATCGGGGAGAGAATAGTTCTTGACAACCTCAGAACATGACAACCCTGATCCCCCAGGATCGTGGAAACAATATACTACTTTTCGCTCAGTCACTCGTGCTCACTTAGTTTGTCTCAGAGAGATACACAGAATAAACAGTCTGGGCGTTTCAATAAGTATTTATTGAACAGTTGTTATTCTAGTGTAGAATTTATGAGCTGCAACAACCATTAGACAGTAGCAGAGATATATGATTAGCAATATTATGAAAGTAAAAGGATGGTATAGCTCTACCATCTTGCAGGAATCATGAATATATACAAGTACATGAAACACATGATAAAAGGTGCGTACTAAAAGTGCGTACTCCTACGATGTTTCCCTAACTAGATGTACCTAAATGTACCTAGCATCTATGTAGGTGTTATGCCAAGAATCCCTCTAGGATCTAGTCCACCCCATTACCTGAGAGTTAGAGAATGTGGGACCCCGTCCTGGTCTCGAGTTGGACACCCCGCAAGGGATGTTAGATCACTGCTAGCTGGAGCATCTGCATGCAGGAACCTCAGCGTCTCTGGTCAGTGTGTTAGCTGGGAAGTCACGGTCTCCTCTGTCTGTCTAAGCAAGACATGATGTATATATACCCATAGGTCTCCCCAGGGGTCCTACCTTGCTGCGTTACTGTGTCGGCCTAAAGGATGACGTCAGGTCTGAACTTTAACATAGATATTATACAGGAGATGTTCGTCCTGCTGTGAGTCCTGCTGTGCTTCCAAGAAGCCTCATGCATAATGTATGAGTAGTGAACCAGGGAAAAACCCGCATTTTGAATGCAGTGTCGTATCTAGGTAAAAGGTCAGTCCCTATGAACCGTTATGCATGAAATGTAGGGAAGGATATAGGTGAAAGGTTGCAGTGTTACCTGTGCCTATATAGGGTACCTATATGGAATATAACACTCCCAAATAGTGGCCTCAGGAAATGGGAGCTCTCCCAATTCCTGTTCCCAAAGTGAAAAATCTAGGAGTCCAATTCGATGCAAAGCTCTCCTTTGTGGGACACTCTAATGCCATCACTTCTTCATGTTTCCTTATGTTTAAATCACTTAGGAAGGTTTTTCCCTTCATTCCTTTGGACCTTCGCAAAGCAGTGATCTCTGCACTAGTCCTTTCTAAAATAGACTATTGTAATGGGCTTTTCTTGACTGCCCACAAGAAAGCTCTGCATAAGCTTCAAATGGTCAAAAATGCAGCGGCCAGATTGCTTCTAGGGATACCTAAACATCAGTCGGTCTCCCAATCTCTCCCCTTACTTCACTGGCTCCCGGTGTGAAAGCGGGTAATGTTCAAGTCTCTGTGCATAGCTTTTAAGGCCCTTCATTTTGATGGCCCAGAATCCATCAGACAACTCTTTCAACGATACACCCCTCCCAGGACCATAAGATCTTCCTCCAAGGCCAATCTGGTCGTACCTAAAATTAAGAGAGCCACTTGGGGAGACAGGAGTTTCACAGTGGCCACTGCCAAACTTTGGAACTTGATGACTCTTAAACTAAAAACCATAGAAAATCTGTTTGCCTTTCGTAAGGCTTTGAAAACATGGCTGTTTAATAATTAGGACAGCACTTATATTGTTTCCTGTATGGTCTACATGCGACATTAGGTTTTACTCACAACCTTTCCTATCTACTGGGGGTTCAGCGCCTAGACACCTACGATAGTAGAGCGCTTCAGAAATTTCAATTTAATTTCTCCTAAGTAGCCCTCTCAAACATGTCCCAGTTCTGCCATTGCAGCCTGAATGCAGTATTACACTGTCATGTTGACTTGGCATTTAAGCACCTTTCCCATCCTTAAACTCTCCTTTCATTACATTACCCATACGGTAGGCCCTAGGTAGCCCATAGTGCAGAGTACTGTATAATTAAAAGGTTGAGCTTGTACATTTAAATTTTGCATGTCCTGGAAGTGAAAAACTCACAAATTCCTTTTCCACTACTGTAAGGCCTACCCCTCCCATAGGATAACATTCAGGATTCCTTGTTACATTTAATAAGCTGTAATTCCTAATTGGGAAAAGGTAGATATCTCATGTTAGGTACCTATGAACTTGTAATTATAAACCCTCTTCAATGGTAAAGTCGGATTTTTCATTACAATTTTGAAAATGCCACTTCTAGAAAGTTGCGAGAATAAACTAGGACGTGAGTCTTAGACAGATCGCGCACTACCTCAAAACCCAAACGCGGGTGTATTAACTCAATTTAAATTTCAATTAATAAACATCATTTATAATTATAAACGTAATGAATCTAATGTGCAACAAACAAGTATGCAAATTGATCAAATGAAAATGAAATGATGATGAAGGAATCCAACAAAATATCTTCAATCCAATTTAATGAAGAAATACTGTCTTCAACAGAAGCATGAATCCATAAATTAAATCCTGCATATAAACATGGATATTCAATCCCAATGCATTTCGGGTGTGCATACACCCTTCGTCAGGGGAAATCTACAAAAAATATATAATGAATCTAATTACATATAAACAAAACATTACAGTTGACAATATCATGCAAAACATCCAGGAAGGTCAATATGTCGGAATGTTATTGATAAATAAACTAAAGCGTCCAAACTAACAGGTGAGAAAACTTAACCAGAAACCTGAAGCTTAATCACACATGTGAATTACAACAAAACAAGATACGAGCAGGGTCTATACATACGGCAAATTCATCACAATCCTACTACCAACGCGACTAAATGTCCGTGAATCTAAAGTTATTCAAAGAAAGTGAAACACCCGTGAACCATGTGAACAAGAGAAAATGACACTAAAGTCCACCAGCATCTGAGTGATGATAATCAAACCAGTGACAGGTGACTAAACCATTAATACCGTAACCTTGTAAAAGCGGGCTTACCCACAATCTTTTGACATTGAATAATGTCTCGAAATCGGAAAAAGGCTGTGGAATTAAAAAGATGAATTTACATGAACCGCTTTACCGCGGTCATGTGGTTGATAAGACAGAACAAAAAATAAACGAGAGAAGAGGTATAAACCGGCTTACCAAATGCCCAATGGTAAATTCAAAAATTTAGCCCAAATGAATCATGACGATGGTCGTATTAACGACCGAAGCGCGTCAATTCCTGTAAAAAATAAGTGTGTTTAATGTAATGTGACCGAGCTATAACTTTGAATGCTCCCCACGTCCCCAAGCGGTGTGCAACTCACCAGAAAGCGTAACCACGGTGCATGAAAACTGTCAAACGTCCGAGTGCTGGATTAACTGAACATACGAGGCTCAGTGTGAATGAACTTAACTAACGGCCGAAAGATGCCGGCTGAGTGTGCAGTCGTGAACACAAACATAGGACTAATACTAAAAGACGCTGAAAATGAATATAAAAACGGCAGACATCTTAACATAGTACTGAATGCACTAACATAAGTTTAAACTGTTTAAACTGTGAAAATAAATGACTAATTGTATAAAGCATGATCCCAGTGTCTAACCTTAAGTACAACAATATAAATGTGCGTACATGTGGAACGAATTAAATGAAACTATTTAATAATCACACTAGCTTGAAGAGTGACAGAGTAATAGCAGACATTTTAACATGGTGCTAGATAAACTGACGCGATTTTAACCTTGTGAATCTGTAAATATGAATAACAATATGCAGATCATAATCACAATGACTGAACTTAAATGCAACAAGGTAAATATACATGCTTACAGAACATAAAATCAAAGTGAAACAATTGTTTCAATAGCATCATCTGTAAAGCTAATGTGTGATTAGATGCAAACAAAACTACACATCAAAAAAATTAATTAATAAAACATATTTAGAACCATGCACATATTTAAAATATTTGAAATAATGAATACAATATTATATGTAAAATTTGACATAGAGAAAAAATAAAGAAAAAGAAAAAATAATAATTGGAGTAATGAATAACATGTTGATGAATCGACCAATGACCCCTATCTCTGTGGTATATAGTGTCAATACCATAGTTGTGTGGTTGTGTGAATAAATTACAGGAAACACGAGAGTTCCAGTCTGTCATTGAGACCTTTTGGGCACATAGTGTCCAGGTATCTGATCCAAAAAGTTTCACGTTGTGTGATGAATTTGGCCATGTCTCTATCACAATAATTTTGCACAATCTCCAAAACTGTGAATTTGAGTTGGGCAATCGTATGGCGGGATTCACTCCAATGTCTAGCCAAAGGAGAGGACATCACGTTAGTTCTGATTCTGCTTTTATGTTCAGTGATGCGAGTACGTAGTGATCTCTCCGTTTTGCCCACATAAAGAAGACCACACGGACAACGTATGGCATAAATTACGTGATGCGTATTGCAGTTAGCAGTGAATAGAAGTTTGATCGATTTTCCCGACCAGGGATGTGCTATAGATTTGCCTTGTAGAACATTGTTACAATGTGAACAATTGTAACACTTTTGCATCCCTCTTAAATCATTCACTTTTCTTTGTTGTTGTTTGTTTTTCAATATCTCTCTAATGTTTTGAGAACGTTTGTACGCAAAAATTGGGGGATCTTTAAACAGATAACCAAAATCCGGTTCTGATTGTAGTAACTCCCAACGTTGGAGAATAACTTTCTTGATGGCAGAGGCTTGTGATGAAAAACTGATACAAACACATCACGTCTACTTTTAGTATCTTTTTTCTTAACGAGTAAATCCTTTCTGGGAATAGAGGCAACTTTCTGAACTGCAGAATCAATAACCTCATGAGGATAACCTCTGTCTAAAAAACCTTTCTGAAATTTGTGCAAACTGTTTTGATATTGTGAATGGTCTGAAGTTATGCGCTTAATGCGTAAAAATTGTGAAAGTGGAAGATGTTTCTTAAGCGACTCAGGGTGAAAACTAGTGTACAGTAAAGAGTTGTTGCGATCAGTTGGTTTGGTGAAAACCTTAGTGCTAATCAATGAATGATTCAATTCTATCTGCACATCCAGATAAGAAATAGACCGTTGATCCATGATGTGAGTGAACTGTATTCTCGAATGCTTATCATTTAATTGCCTAAGCTTACTTAATAATTCAACCTGTGTGCCCTGCCAGATAAGGAATATATCATCGATGTATCGACGATAAACTAACAAATGTGATGTCCAATCTGGGTCATTCAATATATGCTCATGTTCAAACATCATCATAAAGATATTAGCATAACTAGGTGCCCCAGAAAAACCCATGGATGTACCTGTGGTTTGTAAAAAATACCTGTCTTGCCATCTGAAGTAACTGTGGAATAAACAAAACTGTAAAATCTCCAATAGGAAAACTTTCTCAGCTTGTAAATCATCACTACGGAGTAGTGCCCATTCAACTGCCTCAATACCTGCTCCGTGAGGTATGGAAGTGTACAAGGCTACCACATCTACAGTGCATAACCATATTTCTGCTCCCGTAGGCAATACAAGGTCACCCAACAATGTCAAAAAATGTGTGGTATCTTGTATATATGTGCTCCCAGATTGTACAATTGTTTGGAGAAAAAAATCCAAATATTGTCCAAGAGGCTCATGGATCGATCCACAGCCTGAGACTATGGGGCGAAACGGAGGATCTTTAAGATTCTTGTGTATTTTCGGTAACATATAGATTTCAGGTCTACGTGGAAACCTAACATAGAGGAATTCAGATGTTTTATCAGATATCCAACCCATGTCTTTAGCATGCGTTAAAATAAGTGTCAAAGCTGTCTGAAACTCTAAAGTTGGATCTTTATCCAACGGTAAATATGTAGTGTCATCAGAAAGCATGCTATTGATTTTACCTTCATAAAAATCACGATTCATGACTACCAACGCTCCACCTTTATCTGCTTGTGAAAAAACGATGGAACTATGATTCCGTAAATCTTTGAGTGCTTTCCTATCAGAAAGAGTCAGGTTATGTTTCTGCCTGGGTGGTGATTGTAACCGAGATAAGTCTTTTTGAACAAGGGTCTCAAACGTGTCTAAGACCTTGTGTGTGATTGGAGCTAAAAACGTACTTTTGGGTTTAAACTCCCTCAATTCTGATGTTTCTGAGTCGGTAAAAGATGGTTCTCTATTGCTGAAAAAATAGCGTAATCTGAGTTTTCTCATGAATTTGTATAAGTCAATCTCAATATTCAACGAATTAGTATGAAAAGTAGGTACAAAAGTAGTTCCTTTGTTAAGAAGATCAACTTGAGCTTTAGATAACTGTACAGATGAAATGTTAACCACTAATGTTTCTTCGTTCTGCGACCTGAGGTCGCTGTTTTTACCGCCTCCGCGACCTCTCCGTGTTTTTGTTGCTCGGGTTGTCCTGATATCTGATCTATGGGAGGATTGTTGGCTGCTGGGCTGACACCTAAAAAGCAACCTTTGTAACTGATGAAGTAGATGCTGCCCCATCAGCTAATTCATTAGTGGAAGGTACCGGTGCTCTTGTCATACGTGTGTCACTTACTGAGGCTATACTCTCATCTGAGGAGTTAGTTCCACTCTTATGGAAGGTACGTTTCGATGCGTACACTTCCGCCCATGAATACACCTCGTCTAGCTTGTAATCGATGGTGTCACGCCTGAACTTACGTACTTTACGCTCATGAATTTCTTTTGCGTAAGTGTCGAGTTTACCATTGATTTCCACTAGCGTAGACGTCCAATTATCAGCTTCCATTCTTGATTTAATGGTATCCTGTAACTCTTTAATTTCCTGCTCTAGACCTATAAGTACCATAGATAACTCCTCCACTATCAGGAGTATAAGATCAAGGGAGCACTTATTCAAGATGGCATACCATTTATCCATGAATTTTTTGTTGGTTTTAAACATCATGGGTTTCAATGATGATCTTAGACCTCTCGGTATCCTGCTTGCTTTATGGTATTGAATTAATGTTGTGGCGTGTAATCTTTGATTAATTTCTCGCCGCATGAGATATTCTAATTGCCGCAATTGTTGTAAAACTGGACCTTGGGTCATATCAAATGACCTGACCTCCCGAATGAGGCCATAAATGTTTTGTGCTTCATTATCACTGTACACTTTCGTTTCCGCTTTATTATCAGTAAGATGTAAAATGTCCTCGAAAGACATGTTCTGTGGTGCAAAAAGGTGCCGGTTCGGGTGAAATAGAAGTAATAAATTGTATATACACAGCAATGATGCACTCAATGTTTTCACTAATAATCTCTTAAAACAAGAATCATATTTAACCAAAGATTGGTGTGCGTTTTCTGAGGTGGTTCCACCCTACCACCAATGCTTAAATGCGAGAATAAACTAGGACGTGAGTCTTAGACAGATCGCGCACTACCTCAAAACCCAAACGCGGGTGTATTAACTCAATTTAAATTTCAATTAATAAACATCATTTATAATTATAAACGTAATGAATCTAATGTGCAACAAACAAGTATGCAAATTGATCAAATGAAAATGAAATGATGATGAAGGAATCCAACAAAATATCTTCAATCCAATTTAATGAAGAAATACTGTCTTCAACAGAAGCATGAATCCATAAATTAAATCCTGCATATAAACATGGATATTCAATCCCAATGCATTTCGGGTGTGCATACACCCTTCGTCAGGGAAATCTACAAAAATATATAATGAATCTAATTACATATAAACAAAACATTACAGTTGACAATATCATGCAAAACATCCGGGAAGGTCAATATGTCGGAATGTTATTGATAAATAAACTAAAGCGTCCAAACTAACAGGTGAGAAAACTTAACCAGAAACCTGAAGCTTAATCACACATGTGAATTACAACAAAACAAGATACGAGCAGGGTCTATACATACGGCAAATTCATCACAATCCTACTACCAACGCGACTAAATGTCCGTGAATCTAAAGTTATTCAAAGAAAGTGAAACACCCGTGAACCATGTGAACAAGAGAAAATGACACTAAAGTCCACCAGCATCTGAGTGATGATAATCAAACCAGTGACAGGTGACTAAACCATTAATACCGTAACCTTGTAAAAAGCGGGCTTACCCACAATCTTTTGACATTGAATAATGTCTCGAAATCGGAAAAAGGCTGTGGAATTAAAAGATGAATTTACATGAACCGCTTTACCGCGGTCATGTGGTTGATAAGACAGAACAAAAAAATAAACGAGAGAAGAGGTATAAACCGGCTTACCAAATGCCCAATGGTAAATTCAAAAATTTAGCCCAAATGAATCATGACGATGGTCGTATTAACGACCGAAGCGCGTCAATTCCTGTAAAAAATAAGTGTGTTTAATGTAATGTGACCGAGCTATAACTTTGAATGCTCCCCACGTCCCCAAGCGGTGTGCAACTCACCAGAAAGCGTAACCACGGTGCATGAAAACTGTCAAACGTCCGAGTGCTGGATTAACTGAACATACGAGGCTCAGTGTGAATGAACTTAACTAACGGCCGAAAGATGCCGGCTGAGTGTGCAGTCGTGAACACAAACATAGGACTAATACTAAAAGACGCTGAAAATGAATATAAAAACGGCAGACATCTTAACATAGTACTGAATGCACTAACATAAGTTTAAACTGTTTAAACTGTGAAAATAAATGACTAATTGTATAAAGCATGATCCCAGTGTCTAACCTTAAGTACAACAATATAAATGTGCGTACATGTGGAACGAATTAAATGAAACTATTTAATAATCACACTAGCTTGAAGAGTGACAGAGTAATAGCAGACATTTTAACATGGTGCTAGATAAACTGACGCAATTTTAACCTTGTGAATCAGTAAATATGAATAACAATATGCAGATCATAATCACAATGACTGAACTTAAATGCAACAAGGTAAATATACATGCTTACAGAACATAAAATCAAAGTGAAACAATTGTTTCAATAGCATCATCTGTAAAGCTAATGTGTGATTAGATGCAAACAAAACTACACATCAAAAAAATTAATTAATAAAACATATTTAGAACAATGCACATATTTAAAATATTTGAAATAATGAATACAATATTATATGTAAAATTTGACATAGAGAAAAAATAAAGAAAAAGAAAAAATAATAATTGGAGTAATGAATAACATGTTGATGAATCGACCAATGACCCCTATCTCTGTGGTATATAGTGTCAATACCATAGTTGTGTGGTTGTGTGAATAAATTACAGGAAACACGAGAGTTCCAGTCTGTCATTGAGACCTTTTGGGCACATAGTGTCCAGGTATCTGATCCAAAAGTTTCACGTTGTGTGATGAATTTGGCCATGTCTCTATCACAATAATTTTGCACAATCTCCAAAACTGTGAATTTGAGTTGGGCAATCGTATGGCGGGATTCACTCCAATGTCTAGCCAAAGGAGAGGACATCACGTTAGTTCTGATTCTGCTTTTATGTTCAGTGATGCGAGTACGTAGTGATCTCTCCGTTTTGCCCACATAAAGAAGACCACACGGACAACGTATGGCATAAATTACGTGATGCGTATTGCAGTTAGCAGTGAATAGAAGTTTGATCGATTTTCCCGACCAGGGATGTGCTATAGATTTGCCTTGTAGAACATTGTTACAATGTGAACAATTGTAACACTTTTGCATCCCTCTTAAATCATTCACTTTTCTTTGTTGTTGTTTGTTTTTCAATATCTCTCTAATGTTTTGAGAACGTTTGTACGCAAAAATTGGGGGATCTTTAAACAGATAACCAAAATCCGGTTCTGATTGTAGTAACTCCCAACGTTGGAGAATAACTTTCTTGATGGCAGAGGCTTGTGATGAAAAACTGATACAAACACATCACGTCTACTTTTAGTATCTTTTTTCTTAACGAGTAAATCCTTTCTGGGAATAGAGGCAACTTTCTGAACTGCAGAATCAATAACCTCATGAGGATAACCAACTTTAGAGTTTCAGACAGCTTTGACACTTATTTTAACGCATGCTAAAGACATGGGTTGGATATCTGATAAAACATCTGAATTCCTCTATGTTAGGTTTCCACGTAGACCTGAAATCTATATGTTACCGAAAATACACAAGAATCTTAAAGATCCTCCGTTTCGCCCCATAGTCTCAGGCTGTGGATCGATCCATGAGCCTCTTGGACAATATTTGGATTTTTTCTCCAAACAATTGTACAATCTGGGAGCACATATATACAAGATACCACACATTTTTTGACATTGTTGGGTGACCTTGTATTGCCTACGGGAGCAGAAATATGGTTATGCACTGTAGATGTGGTAGCCTTGTACACTTCCATACCTCACGGAGCAGGTATTGAGGCAGTTGAATGGGCACTACTCCGTAGTGATGATTTACAAGCTGAGAAAGTTTTCCTATTGGAGATTTTACAGTTTTGTTTATTCCACAGTTACTTCAGATGGCAAGACAGGTATTTTTACAAACCACAGGTACATCCATGGGTTTTTCTGGGGCACCTAATTATGCTAATATCTTTATGATGATGTTTGAACATGAGCATATATTGAATGACCCAGATTGGACATCACATTTGTTAGTTTATCGTCGATACATCGATGATATATTCCTTATCTGGCAGGGCACACAGGTTGAATTATTAAGTAAGCTTAGGCAATTAAATGATAAGCATTCGAGAATACAGTTCACTCACATCATGGATCAACGGTCTATTTCTTATCTGGATGTGCAGATAGAATTGAATCATTCATTGATTAGCACTAAGGTTTTCACCAAACCAACTGATCGCAACAACTCTTTACTGTACACTAGTTTTCACCCTGAGTCGCTTAAGAAACATCTTCCACTTTCACAATTTTTACGCATTAAGCGCATAACTTCAGACCATTCACAATATCAAAACAGTTTGCACAAATTTCAGAAAGGTTTTTAGACAGAGGTTATCCTCATGAGGTTATTGATTCTGCAGTTCAGAAAGTTGCCTCTATTCCCAGAAAGGATTTACTCGTTAAGAAAAAGATACTAAAAGTAGACGTGATGTGTTTGTATCAGTTTTTTCATCACAAGCCTCTGCCATCAAGAAAGTTATTCTCCAACGTTGGGAGTTACTACAATCAGAACCGGATTTTGGTTATCTGTTTAAAGATCCCCCAATTTTTGCGTACAAACGTTCTCAAAACATTAGAGAGATATTGAAAAACAAACAACAACAAAGAAAAGTGAATGATTTAAGAGGGATGCAAAAGTGTTACAATTGTTCACATTGTAACAATGTTCTACAAGGCAAATCTATAGCACATCCCTGGTCGGGAAAATCGATCAAACTTCTATTCACTGCTAACTGCAATACGCATCACGTAATTTATGCCATACGTTGTCCGTGTGGTCTTCTTTATGTGGGCAAAACGGAGAGATCACTACGTACTCGCATCACTGAACATAAAAGCAGAATCAGAACTAACGTGATGTCCTCTCCTTTGGCTAGACATTGGAGTGAATCCCGCCATACGATTGCCCAACTCAAATTCACAGTTTTGGAGATTGTGCAAAATTATTGTGATAGAGACATGGCCAAATTCATCACACAACGTGAAACTTTTGGATCAGATACCTGGACACTATGTGCCCAAAAGGTCTCAATGACAGACTGGAACTCTCGTGTTTCCTGTAATTTATTCACACAACCACACAACTATGGTATTGACACTATATACCACAGAGATAGGGGTCATTGGTCGATTCATCAACATGTTATTCATTACTCCAATTATTATTTTTCTTTTTCTTTATTTTTTCTCTATGTCAAATTTTACATATAATATTGTATTCATTATTTCAAATATTTTAAATATGTGCATTGTTCTAAATATGTTTTATTAATTAATTTTTTTGATGTGTAGTTTTGTTTGCATCTAATCACACATTAGCTTTACAGATGATGCTATTGAAACAATTGTTTCACTTTGATTTTATGTTCTGTAAGCATGTATATTTACCTTGTTGCATTTAAGTTCAGTCATTGTGATTATGATCTGCATATTGTTATTCATATTTACAGATTCACAAGGTTAAAATCGCGTCAGTTTATCTAGCACCATGTTAAAATGTCTGCTATTACTCTGTCACTCTTCAAGCTAGTGTGATTATTAAATAGTTTCATTTAATTCGTTCCACATGTACGCACATTTATATTGTTGTACTTAAGGTTAGACACTGGGATCATGCTTTATACAATTAGTCATTTATTTTCACAGTTTAAACAGTTTAAACTTATGTTAGTGCATTCAGTACTATGTTAAGATGTCTGCCGTTTTTATATTCATTTTCAGCGTCTTTTAGTATTAGTCCTATGTTTGTGTTCACGACTGCACACTCAGCCGGCATCTTTCGGCCGTTAGTTAAGTTCATTCACACTGAGCCTCGTATGTTCAGTTAATCCAGCACTCGGACGTTTGACAGTTTTCATGCACCGTGGTTACGCTTTCTGGTGAGTTGCACACCGCTTGGGGACGTGGGGAGCATTCAAAGTTATAGCTCGGTCACATTACATTAAACACACTTATTTTTTACAGGAATTGACGCGCTTCGGTCGTTAATACGACCATCGTCATGATTCATTTGGGCTAAATTTTTGAATTTACCATTGGGCATTTGGTAAGCCGGTTTATACCTCTTCTCTCGTTTATTTTTTGTTCTGTCTTATCAACCACATGACCGCGGTAAAGCGGTTCATGTAAATTCATCTTTTAATTCCACAGCCTTTTTCCGATTTCGAGACATTATTCAATGTCAAAAGATTGTGGGTAAGCCCGCTTTTTACAAGGTTACGGTATTAATGGTTTAGTCACCTGTCACTGGTTTGATTATCATCACTCAGATGCTGGTGGACTTTAGTGTCATTTTCTCTTGTTCACATGGTTCACGGGTGTTTCACTTTCTTTGAATAACTTTAGATTCACGGACATTTAGTCGCGTTGGTAGTAGGATTGTGATGAATTTGCCGTATGTATAGACCCTGCTCGTATCTTGTTTTGTTGTAATTCACATGTGTGATTAAGCTTCAGGTTTCTGGTTAAGTTTTCTCACCTGTTAGTTTGGACGCTTTAGTTTATTTATCAATAACATTCCGACATATTGACCTTCCCGGATGTTTTGCATGATATTGTCAACTGTAATGTTTTGTTTATATGTAATTAGATTCATTATATATTTTTTGTAGATTTCCCTGATGAAGGGTGTATGCACACCCGAAATGCATTGGGATTGAATATCCATGTTTATATGCAGGATTTAATTTATGGATTCATGCTTCTGTTGAAGACAGTATTTCTTCATTAAATTGGATTGAAGATATTTTGTTGGATTCCTTCATCATCATTTCATTTTCATTTGATCAATTTGCATACTTGTTTGTTGCACATTAGATTCATTACGTTTATAATTATAAATGATGTTTATTAATTGAAATTTAAATTGAGTTAATACACCCGCGTTTGGGTTTTGAGGTAGTGCGCGATCTGTCTAAGACTCACGTCCTAGTTTATTCTCGCATTTAAGCATTGGTGGTAGGGTGGAACCACCTCAGAAAACGCACACCAATCTTTGGTTAAATATGATTCTTGTTTTAAGAGATTATTAGTGAAAACATTGAGTGCATCATTGCTGTGTATATACAATTTATTACTTCTATTTCACCCGAACCGGCACCTTTTTGCACCACAGAACATGTCTTTCGAGGACATTTTACATCTTACTGATAATAAAGCGGAAACGAAAGTGTACAGTGATAATGAAGCACAAAACATTTATGGCCTCATTCGGGAGGTCAGGTCATTTGATATGACCCAAGGTCCAGTTTTACAACAATTGCGGCAATTAGAATATCTCATGCGGCGAGAAATTAATCAAAGATTACACGCCACAACATTAATTCAATACCATAAAGCAAGCAGGATACCGAGAGGTCTAAGATCATCATTGAAACCCATGATGTTTAAAACCAACAAAAAATTCATGGATAAATGGTATGCCATCTTGAATAAGTGCTCCCTTGATCTTATACTCCTGATAGTGGAGGAGTTATCTATGGTACTTATAGGTCTAGAGCAGGAAATTAAAGAGTTACAGGATACCATTAAATCAAGAATGGAAGCTGATAATTGGACGTCTACGCTAGTGGAAATCAATGGTAAACTCGACACTTACGCAAAAGAAATTCATGAGCGTAAAGTACGTAAGTTCAGGCGTGACACCATCGATTACAAGCTAGACGAGGTGTATTCATGGGCGGAAGTGTACGCATCGAAACGTACCTTCCATAAGAGTGGAACTAACTCCTCAGATGAGAGTATAGCCTCAGTAAGTGACACACGTATGACAAGAGCACCGGTACCTTCCACTAATGAATTAGCTGATGGGGCAGCATCTACTTCATCAGTTACAAAGGTTGCTTTTTAGGTGTCAGCCCAGCAGCCAACAATCCTCCCATAGATCAGATATCAGGACAACCCGAGCAACAAAAACACGGAGAGGTCGCGGAGGCGGTAAAAACAGCGACCTCAGGTCGCAGAACGAAGAAACATTAGTGGTTAACATTTCATCTGTACAGTTATCTAAAGCTCAAGTTGATCTTCTTAACAAAGGAACTACTTTTGTACCTACTTTTCATACTAATTCGTTGAATATTGAGATTGACTTATACAAATTCATGAGAAAACTCAGATTACGCTATTTTTTCAGCAATAGAGAACCATCTTTTACCGACTCAGAAACATCAGAATTGAGGGAGTTTAAACCCAAAAGTACGTTTTTAGCTCCAATCACACACAAGGTCTTAGACACGTTTGAGACCCTTGTTCAAAAAGACTTATCTCGGTTACAATCACCACCCAGGCAGAAACATAACCTGACTCTTTCTGATAGGAAAGCACTCAAAGATTTACGGAATCATAGTTCCATCGTTTTTTCACAAGCAGATAAAGGTGGAGCGTTGGTAGTCATGAATCGTGATTTTTATGAAGGTAAAATCAATAGCATGCTTTCTGATGACACTACATATTTACCGTTGGATAAAGATCCAACTTTAGAGTTTCAGACAGCTTTGACACTTATTTTAACGCATGCTAAAGACATGGGTTGGATATCTGATAAAACATCTGAATTCCTCTATGTTAGGTTTCCACGTAGACCTGAAATCTATATGTTACCGAAAATACACAAGAATCTTAAAGATCCTCCGTTTCGCCCCATAGTCTCAGGCTGTGGATCGATCCATGAGCCTCTTGGACAATATTTGGATTTTTTTCTCCAAACAATTGTACAATCTGGGAGCACATATATACAAGATACCACACATTTTTTGACATTGTTGGGTGACCTTGTATTGCCTACGGGAGCAGAAATATGGTTATGCACTGTAGATGTGGTAGCCTTGTACACTTCCATACCTCACGGAGCAGGTATTGAGGCAGTTGAATGGGCACTACTCCGTAGTGATGATTTACAAGCTGAGAAAGTTTTCCTATTGGAGATTTTACAGTTTTGTTTATTCCACAGTTACTTCAGATGGCAAGACAGGTATTTTTTACAAACCACAGGTACATCCATGGGTTTTTCTGGGGCACCTAGTTATGCTAATATCTTTATGATGATGTTTGAACATGAGCATATATTGAATGACCCAGATTGGACATCACATTTGTTAGTTTATCGTCGATACATCGATGATATATTCCTTATCTGGCAGGGCACACAGGTTGAATTATTAAGTAAGCTTAGGCAATTAAATGATAAGCATTCGAGAATACAGTTCACTCACATCATGGATCAACGGTCTATTTCTTATCTGGATGTGCAGATAGAATTGAATCATTCATTGATTAGCACTAAGGTTTTCACCAAACCAACTGATCGCAACAACTCTTTACTGTACACTAGTTTTCACCCTGAGTCGCTTAAGAAACATCTTCCACTTTCACAATTTTTACGCATTAAGCGCATAACTTCAGACCATTCACAATATCAAAACAGTTTGCACAAATTTCAGAAAGGTTTTTTAGACAGAGGTTATCCTCATGAGGTTATTGATTCTGCAGTTCAGAAAGTTGCCTCTATTCCCAGAAAGGATTTACTCGTTAAGAAAAAAGATACTAAAAGTAGACGTGATGTGTTTGTATCAGTTTTTCATCACAAGCCTCTGCCATCAAGAAAGTTATTCTCCAACGTTGGGAGTTACTACAATCAGAACCGGATTTTGGTTATCTGTTTAAAGATCCCCCAATTTTTGCGTACAAACGTTCTCAAAACATTAGAGAGATATTGAAAAACAAACAACAAAGAAAAGTGAATGATTTAAGAGGGATGCAAAAGTGTTACAATTGTTCACATTGTAACAATGTTCTACAAGGCAAATCTATAGCACATCCCTGGTCGGGAAAATCGATCAAACTTCTATTCACTGCTAACTGCAATACGCATCACGTAATTTATGCCATACGTTGTCCGTGTGGTCTTCTTTATGTGGGCAAAACGGAGAGATCACTACGTACTCGCATCACTGAACATAAAAGCAGAATCAGAACTAACGTGATGTCCTCTCCTTTGGCTAGACATTGGAGTGAATCCCGCCATACGATTGCCCAACTCAAATTCACAGTTTTGGAGATTGTGCAAAATTATTGTGATAGAGACATGGCCAAATTCATCACACAACGTGAAACTTTTTGGATCAGATACCTGGACACTATGTGCCCAAAAGGTCTCAATGACAGACTGGAACTCTCGTGTTTCCTGTAATTTATTCACACAACCACACAACTATGGTATTGACACTATATACCACAGAGATAGGGGTCATTGGTCGATTCATCAACATGTTATTCATTACTCCAATTATTATTTTTCTTTTTCTTTATTTTTTCTCTATGTCAAATTTTACATATAATATTGTATTCATTATTTCAAATATTTTAAATATGTGCATTGTTCTAAATATGTTTTATTAATTAATTTTTTTGATGTGTAGTTTTGTTTGCATCTAATCACACATTAGCTTTACAGATGATGCTATTGAAACAATTGTTTCACTTTGATTTTATGTTCTGTAAGCATGTATATTTACCTTGTTGCATTTAAGTTCAGTCATTGTGATTATGATCTGCATATTGTTATTCATATTTACAGATTCACAAGGTTAAAATCGCGTCAGTTTATCTAGCACCATGTTAAAATGTCTGCTATTACTCTGTCACTCTTCAAGCTAGTGTGATTATTAAATAGTTTCATTTAATTCGTTCCACATGTACGCACATTTATATTGTTGTACTTAAGGTTAGACACTGGGATCATGCTTTATACAATTAGTCATTTATTTTCACAGTTTAAACAGTTTAAACTTATGTTAGTGCATTCAGTACTATGTTAAGATGTCTGCCGTTTTTATATTCATTTTCAGCGTCTTTTAGTATTAGTCCTATGTTTGTGTTCACGACTGCACACTCAGCCGGCATCTTTCGGCCGTTAGTTAAGTTCATTCACACTGAGCCTCGTATGTTCAGTTAATCCAGCACTCGGACGTTTGACAGTTTTCATGCACCGTGGTTACGCTTTCTGGTGAGTTGCACACCGCTTGGGGACGTGGGGAGCATTCAAAGTTATAGCTCGGTCACATTACATTAAACACACTTATTTTTTACAGGAATTGACGCGCTTCGGTCGTTAATACGACCATCGTCATGATTCATTTGGGCTAAATTTTTGAATTTACCATTGGGCATTTGGTAAGCCGGTTTATACCTCTTCTCTCGTTTATTTTTTTGTTCTGTCTTATCAACCACATGACCGCGGTAAAGCGGTTCATGTAAATTCATCTTTTTAATTCCACAGCCTTTTTCCGATTTCGAGACATTATTCAATGTCAAAAGATTGTGGGTAAGCCCGCTTTTACAAGGTTACGGTATTAATGGTTTAGTCACCTGTCACTGGTTTGATTATCATCACTCAGATGCTGGTGGACTTTAGTGTCATTTTCTCTTGTTCACATGGTTCACGGGTGTTTCACTTTCTTTGAATAACTTTAGATTCACGGACATTTAGTCGCGTTGGTAGTAGGATTGTGATGAATTTGCCGTATGTATAGACCCTGCTCGTATCTTGTTTTGTTGTAATTCACATGTGTGATTAAGCTTCAGGTTTCTGGTTAAGTTTTCTCACCTGTTAGTTTGGACGCTTTAGTTTATTTATCAATAACATTCCGACATATTGACCTTCCCGGATGTTTTGCATGATATTGTCAACTGTAATGTTTTGTTTATATGTAATTAGATTCATTATATATTTTTGTAGATTTCCCCTGACGAAGGGTGTATGCACACCGAAATGCATTGGGATTGAATATCCATGTTTATATGCAGGATTTAATTTATGGATTCATGCTTCTGTTGAAGACAGTATTTCTTCATTAAATTGGATTGAAGATATTTTGTTGGATTCCTTCATCATCATTTCATTTTCATTTGATCAATTTGCATACTTGTTTGTTGCACATTAGATTCATTACGTTTATAATTATAAATGATGTTTATTAATTGAAATTTAAATTGAGTTAATACACCCGCGTTTGGGTTTTGAGGTAGTGCGCGATCTGTCTAAGACTCACGTCCTAGTTTATTCTCGCATTTAAGCATTGGTGGTAGGGTGGAACCACCTCAGAAAACGCACACCAATCTTTGGTTAAATATGATTCTTGTTTTAAGAGATTATTAGTGAAAACATTGAGTGCATCATTGCTGTGTATATACAATTTATTACTTCTAGAAAGTTGGCATTTTCCTGCTCTTAGTCCTTTGTGCCTGCAGCCTGCCGTAGGTCACATGACTGGGTGTCGCTGACAGTTAGACTTTGTGAATTTCTCCCAGTCACACAATAAAGAGGGACTAAGTGTGCTAGAATGGGTCTACTGCTGGCAGGATGGGGCGGAGGAGCTGAGCACAACCCCACTTACACTTGAATAGCATGAGCTCTTCCTTCCCACAAAAGGCTTAATGACCCAGTATTGTCAGTGCATTCAGCTTGGAGCCAGGGCAGGGGAGTCAGGAAATTCCATGCACTTCATTAAACCTTTCCGCAAGCTTCTCCCATCTTCCAGAAGAAGAGCACCAGGGTAAAAAAATAGGACCTTCAGTCCCAATCTTCGGTTCACTACTGGATCTGTGAAAGGACTCTCAGGAGACTGCCTGTCTCTCTGACCTGCTGTGCACTCTGCCAGACTGCTGTTGTACCTGCAAGGACTGCTTTGCTGCCTGGAGCCTGCCTTTAAACCGCAGAGGCCAGCCCTGCTGTTGAGCCCTGCATCTTTACCTGCACCTAGGACTACCAGAAGTGATTCTAAGAGCTAGTTTGCTGGCCTCCTGTTCAGAGCCAGATGGACATAAAAGGCTCCCACCATCTTTAACCCACACCTGGACCCAGTCTGAGTGAGTCCTGACCCCCCAAGAGGGTTCCCTCCAGTCCAGGACACTTGGTTGGAATAATCAATGTGCCCCGATAGCCAAAAAACAAAACTGAGGACTTAAACAAATTTTGTCCAAAAAGTGCTCTGACAACCAGGAGGAGACAAGGAGCAACCTCCTCATCTATCCTCCTGAGGTGCATTGCAGGTCAAATTGACTTTGCGGAATCTCCCGCTACGTTCTTCTCTGCAGCTGTAAATCCTTTTCAGCAGTCCTTCGCCAAAGGGGTAATTGACCTCATGGAACAGTCTTCTGCTACAACTCTCTGCTTCGTACTGCTGGAGTTTATCGACTTCCATCTTTGCAACTAAATCCGAATTTAGAAATCTTCACTGTGCCTTTGACCCAAGGCCATACGGAGATGACACTCCCTCCTCGGATACCTCCTGCAGACCTGCCCCGCTGAACTTTACCTTCTCAGACATTTTTCTTCAGAAATGGTAATCGCTGATGTGGCCCAATCCACTTCTTGTATCCAAACCTTGCTCCATTGAGGTCGGCCTTTACTTTTGACTTTGAACCGGTCTTGTGCAACTAGATATCCATGGTTGGCGCTGTGAACTTTTAGGCGCTATTTCAAAACTTAAACTTTGAAAAATTCATAACTCACGTTCTACTGATTGGATTTTTGTCATTTTCTTGCCAAATAATTTATAAAAAATTACTCTATTTTACTAAATTAGATTGGGATTTTCTTGTGTTGTGTTTTTACTTCATTACTGTTTGGGTGCTGCATGAGTACTTTACACATTACCTTTAAGTTAAGCCTGACTGATTTTTTGTGCCAAGCTACCCAGGGTAAGCAAGCACAAGTTAATTTAGTTACTTTTTGTGGTTTACCCTGCAAGATATTGTGGCTGTTGCTTGACCAGTGCTCCCACCCCAGTCAACCAACAACCTAATTTCTTACAATTCCGAACTGAGTTCAGGGCATGGTAGCCACCACTGCCAGTTTGTGTCAGGAAGCCATGGTTACCAAGGAGGCATGCATCAAAAACATAATTATTCACTCCAAAAATGCAAGCAGCAGCCCCCCCACCCCCTTCCCTGATCCCAAGGTAACTTTTATCAACAATTCAGAGTTCTTGAAAATTGAACCATGGACCAGAGATTAGAAATTGCAAAACTCCACACCTCGAGTGAGAGACCATCCATCGAAATCAAATCCAGGAAATAATATATGCATGCATACAAATATGTTGTTTTTAAGTAAAGGCAAATAGGTGATCTGGATTATTTTCAGAGAAACATTTGAAAAGAATGCGATTTAAAGTGCATTTCTGATGAAATGGAGTCAGTGGCGGCTGGCATGGCTCCCAGGTGGCGGGGGAGGGGCAGGTAAACCACTTACCTTGCCGCTGGGTCCCGTGTCTCTGCTATCCTCTTCTTGACTCGAGGAAAAGGAAGCACAGCCAGGCTCCCCTGACCAATCACAATGCTGCAATGCAGCATTGTGATTGGTAAGCAGTCAGGCTCCCCTGACCAATCGCAAAGCTGCAATGCAGCGTTGTGATTGGTCTGAGCATCCTGATTCGACGCTCAGCCAGGGAATGGGGGCCTGGGAATGTTCTCCATGCAGGCTGTAATGCAGCCTGCATGGAGAACGGGGAAAGTGAGCATGGCTGGTTTGGGTGGCCCGAGAGGGCCAGCCAAACAGTCATGTGCACTTAGGAGTGGGCAAACCACTCCTCCCCTGCCCTGCTCCGAGACCATAGCAGCCCCGCCCACCCACCCGCCTGCAAGCTAAGCAGCACAGAAACATAAAATGATAATAACTTAAATTTATTATCATCTTATGTTTCCTGTATGTTGCACTGCTTAAAAGCAGTGGGGCGACGCTTCTCCGCCATAGCAGAGGAGCCGCCACTGCATGGAGTTTTAGGAACAACAGCTTGATTGTGGAAAAAGTAAACCAATGTTTCAGGAGGTACACTTGATTGATCGGCTCGATGTGTTGCATAGTTCCATTGTCTTTTGCTTATTTTAAGTATTTCAAGCTATTTTTTCCATGCCTAATCGTAATTTAGTAAGTAATATAACTTGCAGTTGTTCTATACAAATAAACAGATTGCGTTTTTTTTGTATTAGCTGTCGATTCTCTACATATGTTTTTATTAATTTCACTTATTATCAGTTGTTGATCCAGAAATATCACTTGAATATATTATTTGGACCTCTCAGTTTGCTAAACAAGCGCTTCAAGGCATCAAGCACCTCTTTGTTCCTGAGGCTGTATATGAAGGGATTCAGCAATGGGGTCATGATAGAGTAAAACACAGTGATCACTTTGTCCCACTCCACCGAATGACGTGAGGTGGGCCGGACGTAGGCAGTCATGACTGATCCATAGAAGAGAATGACAACTGTCAAGTGAGAAGCACAGGTGGAGACAGTCTTCCCCATGCTGGAGGTGCGATGGTGCTTGAAGATGGTAGACAGGATGAAGCCGTATGATACCACAGTGAGCATGAATGTGAATGCGAGTATGGCTGAAGTAATGATGTAGCAGGATAACTGTGCTACTTGGGCTGGCTCACAGGACAACTCTCCAAGTGGCACTGGATCACAGATAAAATGGTTGATAACATTGGGGCCACAGAAGGGCAACCTAGAGATCAAAATGGCAGGAGTCACAAACGATGTAAAACCAGATGCCCAGCATATGACTGCAAGACTCATGCACATATTAGGAGTCATTATGGTTGAATAGTTCAGTGGCTTACAGATGGCCAGGTAGCGGTCAAAACCCATTGTGGTTAATAGAAAGCACTCAGTGGCACCTAGAGAGAAGAAGAAGTAAAATTGGACAAAACAGCCTATGAAGGAGATGGTCTTCCTCTCTGCCAGAAAGTCCAGTAACATATTTGGGACAGTGGAGGTGGTGTACCAGATCTCCAGGAAGGAGAAGTTGGCGAGGAAATAATACATGGGCATGTGGAGACGAGTCTCTGCAATGGCGACTGCAATGATGAGGATATTTCCTGCGATGGTTAAGGCATATATAATGAGAAAACATACAAACAGTACAATTTGAAATTCTGGTTGTGTGGGAAATCCTAAGAGGATGAATTCTGTAACAACGGTTTGATTGACAGCATCCTTGGTCTCCATGAATGAGCTGCAGAATAAGCAGGACACAACTGTAGGATGATTGTCTGATGGTAGCTTGATACAAAGAAAAATAGGAAAGTACAATATAGCAGGCAAATTGATTGTTGCCGACAGGTAAACATAGGGTAAAAACATGCGTTGTTTCCCACAACCAAAGCAACGCAATAAATACATTGCTCACAATCCCATCCAATGTCACACATTTGCAAAGATAGTTATTTGCACAATGGAGATTAGGGAACTATGTTGGAGGAAAAATTGGAGGGGTAGGAATGTTCCTGAAGAATAATTTATATTCAGCCTTCTTTTGTAGAATCACATTAATCACCAAAACAGTATCTTGGCAAAAGAAACCAACCCACAGGCAAAACAGCTTAGAGAAAAGCAAACAGATAGAGGAAAGAGACGCATCAACATGACAAAAACAGACAGAATTCACAGGACAGGAGATCGTAAGCTCGAGAGTCCCCTAACTCTGCCTCCCATTGCATCTGCCTAAAATCGGAAGGGCATATTTACAAGAGCTTATCGCCACCAGAACGTCAATTTTTAAGGCATTCTGGTGGCGATAAGCCCTTTGCAGCCTTATAAATAAGGCCCCTTTTCACGCAGCACTTAGCGTGAAAGGGGCAGGGAATGGGTGTTGCAGTGGGTGTTCCGCTGCAACACCCATTGCTTTTGACGCTGCATCTTGCAGCACACATAGAAAGAGCAAATCATCAATAGGGATTGTTCTGCAGGAAGGTTTCCCTTCCTGCACCTAAACAGTCATTAAATAATGACAAGTTGCAACTTCTATGTGTGCTGCACAAAGAAGTTACAAATTAGTGATTGTTTATGTGCAGGAATGGACACCTTCCTGCACATGAACAATCATTCCCTGCAACGTAGACACCCTTGCACTATGGTACAAAGGTGCTTGCGTTGGGCCTAGGCCGCTAGATTTAGCACCAGCACTAGTGGAAACACAGGGGTCCACCACTTTTTTGTGAATATGACGCATCCTGCTTTTTTGTAACTGATGGAGTGCGGCGTTAACAATTTGGCAGCACATCGCACTCTGCCAGATTATTGTAAGTATGCCCCGGAGATTGGAGAAAGGTCCATGAGCTGGATTGCTGAAGTCTAAGCCTGGCTCTCGCAGTGGCAACAATAAGCTCAAACAGGAAAACTGGCACAATATTGCCATAGGCATAATGGATCAAATATGGCACCTTATACCAGATCCTTTATTTATAAGCAGCCACTGCAAAAAGAGTTTAATCTTTGACATATGGCAAATGATATTTCTGGCTGTCACAAACCATCATGACTCCCATACGTTGAATTTGTTGAACAGGTTGAAGCCATTAGATTTTTTTCTTTATAAAGATGAGGTAAAGGAAATTACCATCATGTACACCAGAAAGAATGCAAAACTCAGTGACAACTGCCTGCCACTGAATGGGAAAAAAAGGAACATCACTCCCATACTGGAGGATTTTTGGATTGTGGCAGATGGTGATAGTGTCAGTGCCCTGATATTAGTAGACCTGGCAATAGCATTTGACTTCATCAGCCATCAAATCTTCCAGCAGAGGTTGGCAGAATTACCTATCAGTGAATTTTTCACAAACTGGATTGATTTTTTGAGGCGGATAAGTGAGAAGCAACCTAATTAGGAACATTTAAAGCAGTATTTACTTTAAACATGCAGCCTATGGATGCCCAGGGTTCATCACTCTCCCCTTTTCAAGTTATTCTATACTGGATTATCTTCTGCACTTAGTGGGCTTCTCCTTCTATGTCTATGTACACAATATTGATGTATGGTTGAACATAACTGGGGAAAGGACTCTTCCAATATTAGAACATTGGAACGTTGGGAGCTCCATTGAAAACAATGGAGTGCTCCAGGCTTCTAATGGCCGGTAGAAGCCCGGAGCTCCAACATTCCAAAGTTGTGGTTCACAGCTGTTGCTGTGAAAAATGCCTCAGGGAACCAAAGGGGATTTCCATGAGGTTTTTTCTTTATTTGTTAGAGCATTCTGCCCTTTATTGGCAGAATGTTCTAATAGCCTTATAGCCCTCCGTAGCTGGGCTATACTGGCATTAAAGTCCCACTCCCTTGTTAAAGGCCCTCACTGAAGGCCTTTAATGGCCAGTATAGCCCTCTACAGCAGGCTATAAGGCTATAGTAGACTCTGTTGGTCTTGGAATATATTCCATGGTGGATTAATTGAAATTTGTCTTCAATTGAATCTTCCTAGATGGGGATTCTGTTGAACTAAAAACACCAAATACATGGGTTTTATGACTCTGGCCATACTCTTTGGGTGCCTATTTCACCTACTGCAAAAAGGAATTTTGGAGTCTTGATAGATGGAACCTATTGTGTTCTAATCAGATCTCTTCAGTCTCTCAAAAAGTATTTTTATCATCTGAAAATCATTTGCAGAATCCTACCATATTTTAATGACACCTACAATAGTTTCACTTGGATTTCTGAAATGCAGTCTATTTGGTTCTGCTTCGTAAATCCTTAAGTAAACTACAGCACATTCCAAACATGCCAATTTTGGAAACCATTCAATAGATTTAATGGCTCAAATAGAGAAAAAACGTAAACTGTTTGTTTTAAAATACTTGTGCACCGCCACTAGATTTTCAGAATGTGATATCATTCCTCCCACTTAATCTGCGTTCTGCATGTAGACATATTTTTGTTGTGCCAAAGTTTAGATGGAGTATTTTAGCAGCTACAGCTTTGAGAGTCCAAGATACAAAATTTGAAAACTTTCTTGATCCATCTCTAAACATTTTAGAAAACTATCTTTCATTAAGGAAGAGAATTATGACTTTGTTATTTGTCAAAAAGATGTTTCAAGCACGTTCTCTACATACCCCCTTGACTTGCTCTGTGTATAGTTCTGTTTAACAACAAGAGACCCTTTGTAGATGAATGTGGGTATATTAAAAATAAAGATCTGTAAGAAAGTGAATTTACATTGTGTGTGGATGACTGCAAGTAATAAAGTCACTAACATGTTAGGTCCAGGTAAAGATTTTAGTAAATTAAACCTGAGCTCAACCCCTGATAGCTATGGCATGAAACAGGTGTGCTTAACTGAGAGAAAATGTGTAAAACATTTATAAGAACAGAAAGTTAAAAAGTAAAAAATGCCAGTCAATGATACCACTTCAATTTATAAAAATAGAGTACAATTTATTAAACAAAATAACAACACGTCAAAAATCCAATAAGACACACAATAGATATGGATTTTCTGAAGATTTAGTAGTAAAAGCACCAAGAAAAAGTAAAGCACCAATCATTAATCACTGTTCACAGGTGACCCCGAACTGAGCGTGATTTCAGGCCATTGTGATGGAGTACGAGTCTTATATGTTAAGCAGGGTCATACTGATCAAATAATATTACCTTAGGACTTCAGTCTCTGAAGTAAAAGTTGAAATTTGCCAGTGGGACAAGCCTGGTGAAGAGCAAGTCATCTAAAAGCCAGACAGACCTTGGACGAGGTCTGCTAAAACTGATGGTTTTGGTGGGAAAAGTTCATATTCTGCACCCAAAGATGTCCTCTCATCTGTCTGATACTTTTCTCACCTTTGTCTGGTCAATATTCTACCTATGGAGATAGGGCCTGATTTATAGTTTGACAGAGAGGGTACTTCATCTCAACTGCTACGGCGCACCCTTTCCACCAAACTTGGGCGGATTGACTTTGATGGTTAATCCCAGTCGTTCAGAGGTCTGGAAAACCAAATTTTATATTTGGCAAACTTTACTAATGTTTCCAGGACCTCAGGGACAGCATTTAGGAGGTTGCAACTGGTCATGGTTCACTTCAGGAAAAAGGCAGCTTGGAGGTTATTGTGTTGCTGTAGTCAGATAGGAGTTTAACCAACTTACCCTCGAAGTCCACTTCTTTGTCTGGTGTACAGATGCGAGGAGTTGTAGCACTTCAGAGTTCCTCCCATGCTACAGCAAGAAAGGTCCTGACCTCTTCTGATCTTCTGCAGGTCCGGAAAGTGTTCTGAGGAGGGTTCCATGCAACATTTATGGTTGAGTCTAGGCAGTGGGTAGGGGTGACGCTCCCTAACCAATGTTCAGCAGTTCTTGTTTGCCCTAATGCAAAAAAACCACAGTGCACCTCCTCCTTAAATTCAAGATGGGTGAAATGAGCTGCAATCCCCTTTCTTGTGTCCACTCCAAACTGGTTTTGGGGCCAGCTTCCCTCTCACTGAACTTGGAGCCAGGCTGGCTAGTTTAAATCTGTGGAACAAAGGATTGCCTTCTTTCAGGTCTCACTTTATATCTGCCTGTGAAACAGGTGGCCAAACTTTGGTACTTTACAAGTTAATAAAGGTCCTGGGCCCAACCTGACTGTCCTTTCTGCAAGGGGAACAAAAACACCAACCCACAACTAAGCTATTATCTTTGATTTGAGAGCAGTTTTCACACCTAATTTTCTGGGAGGAACTGGCAGGCCTGCTGTCCCAGACTAATGCTAATTATCCTAACTAGAGCTTAGGCAGGAAAATCAAAGTCTTACTTGCAAAAAGTACATTTTCCTGTCTATTTCAAAGAAAAATATGACCACCAATTAATTACATTTTTAATAAATATAAAAATAGACTTTGAATGACTGTTCTAGTCATTTCCTGTCATAAGTTACATGTTAATATTTATAATCTGTGCTTTGTCATTTTCCAGAATACAACTTATTCCCTGCCAGTAAAAAAGCTTTTGGTGGCTTTTCACTAGAGGAACATGACCACTTTAATTAGGCACATGTTCTCCTTTTAAATATCAGACTCACTACCTTGTGGGCAACAAGGTGTACCTCGGGTCGACCTATTAATATTTAAAAGCAGGGTTTCTCACCCATTAGCAAGGGTTATTTTCAGGGGCAGCTCCTCCGCAATGGCGGAGGAGCATCGCCCCACTGGCTCAGAGCCAGCAGCAAAGAAAAAAAACAATATTTCAGTATTGTTTTATTTTTAAGCCACTGGCTCAGCCAGCGTGTGCAGGGAGGGGTGGGGCTGAGGCATGGGAGGGGGAGGAGGAGGAGGAGTGCTAGTGCACTCCCTAAGCGTTCATGTGTGTTTGGCTGGCCATCTCAGGCTGACCAAAACTCACATGTGCACTTAGGTTTCTCTAACCTGACTGAATTGAACAGCCGAGTTAGAGAAACCCCACAGACTCACTGGACTGAGCAGGGCGTCTTTCTAGCCTGCTCTTGCCAATCCCCACACTGCTCTCCAGTGCGGGGATTGGACAGGGAGTCTGTGACTAGCCTGCTGTGTCTGCTGGGACAAGGAAGTCCCAGCACCAAGGCGCAACGTGGAAGACGGCCGTAAGCAGGTAAGTGTAACTTTTTTTTAATGTTTTAATATTCTTGTTATTTTTATTAGGTCCCCCCACCTTCCACTGTGCCCCCGTGCTCCCTCCCATGCTTGGTCCCTCACCCCCACCCGTCCACTTTGTGTTTGTGTCAGCCGCTACTGGTTATTTTGACAGGTTTGACAGCAGGTTGCTAGACTGCTGCAATCAGACTATACATAGGAGGCCTGAAGCCATTTTTCACAGCACACTCTGGATGCCACAATAAGTGCTACAGTCTAAAGGTGGCATTTGATTTCCAGGCCCTGGGTGCATTTTCTACAAAATATATTAGAGATGCATTAACAAATTAAATATGTCAATAAGGGATAAGCTAATTAAACCATGTTTTAAGAGATAGCACAGACACTTCTGTTTATCAGAGGTAAAGTGAAGAGAACTCCAAGTCAAGCAAAAGTTAGGGCAAAAATTGGGGGACATTATGCTAAAGATGATCATTTGCTACAATAGTTTTTCCTGAATTTCATTGGAGACATATGTGCAAACCTATTTACCAATAGCTTTGACATTTTGTCTGCGCCCCTCGGATAATCCAAGATGGTGGTAGAGGAGCAGGAGCTATCACATGGTGCTCTAGAGAGGTAAATATTATCAGTTATGATATCCTCCCCTCCTCCTTCCCCATTGAGACACCTGTCTTCTCACCTCAGATACCTTTGGTCCTGTAGCCAACTCTGACTCTTAACATCCAGGGGATTGCTACACTGCTAATGGCAGTACCTTCCTGAGCATTGGCCCCTAAAATGTGGGACTATTGTGATGCCCATGAGTTTGAGGGGGTCCTGTAATCTGATGCAGGCTTCAGTCAGAGAAGCTGGCCATACGACATGCAGCAAGACTAGAATACGGGAGCTGTAGCATTCCTTTAGTGGCTGTCTACTGCTTGGTTCTGGTGAGGATTGAGATGTGCTAGGGGTCTCCTTGGAGCCACAAAAATAGAGGAAAAAAGGTAGCAGAGATGAAGACCACCACAGTAGTGGGGTGTATATTCCCTTTTCTGAGTCCTTTGTCAGGGACAACTCCAGGCTTCCATATTTTTTCTTTAAGGCAGTCATATTGAGATCCCATGCCAAGACTGACTCTGTAAGCATTTTAAACACCTTGATTGCTACCATATGGACTAAAACAAGTTATCCTTGGAGCAATGATCACTGTCACAATGGGAAAAAAGCCTTCCCTCAATTCTACCTCTACCACCTTTTCAACTCAGTCCAACATTGTAAGAAATTGGGAGTATTAGTTGAGGGTGGTGAGAACCCTCTTCAAATAGTAATTGCAATGCTTATAGACCACAACAGTCACTAGATAAACCTGTGCTTAATACTGTGATATCTTTGTGCACAAGCAGTCAGGCTTAACTTACAGGCAAAGTGTAAAGGTATGTATGCAGTACTCAAACAGTAATAAAGCAAAAACACAGCATAAGAAAAATCACAAACCAATTTGGAAAGCAATAGAGTTAATGTTTTTAAATAAAATGACACCAAGACAACAAAAATCCAATCAGTAGAACCAGAGTAATGAATTTTTAAAGTTTAAGGTTCAAAATAATGCCAAAAAAAGGGGCAAAGTGTCAACACTGGCCTTTATTAGGATCTACATGGGGTTTAATTGCATAGGAACTTTTACACACTACTTGTTTAAAGTGCAGTGCGCTGAAGTGGGAGTTGTTATAAAGGGAATTTTCTTGCGGCTGTAGTAATTGGAAGTTCACTTGGAGGAGTGTAAATGTTTCAGAAAACAATGGTCATATGCATGTAGGGTTGAAAATGCACTGTGAGTAGCTACTATGGTGATACTAAGCAGTAAAGTGTTGCTTTGGTGGTAGTGTAGTGCAAAAGATTATATTGTGGTGGTGGCTTTGTTGTGCTATAGTTGGATGTTGATCTACAGTGATGGAAGGTGGTAGTGTGGTGCTGGAAGGTGGTAGGGCAGTTATACAGGGTTGTTATTAAGTGGAGCAGTGGGGTAATACTATTATGATATGTGGTGGCAATGTGGTAGAGTAATGTTGGTAGCAGTGCAATGATATAGGTTGATATTGTTGTGGCAGGGCATTCTTGGAATTTCTTATTGAGGTTCAGATTGAGGTATATTTTTGAGGTTAGGGAAAGGCTGACAAGAAAATGGCATTAGTGATTGATAGAGAGTAAGTAATAGCCACAAATATCAATGAATAGACAAGTACTTAAAAATGACTACAATGTGGGGTGTTGGTGGTGTAGGAAGTGATGGCGCCCTGCTGTTCCTGAGTATGGTATGCTAGATGTCTGGTAAGTACGGTGCCAACAGGTAGGGGAAACACCCTATAACCCCTATGTGTGGGAAGGAAAGGATCCTTCACAGAGTTGCGAACCAAAGTCCTGTGCACACGTATAAGAGTTCTTGATGAGAGTTCATCAAATCATGTGAGCATCAAAGCGGCAATACCACGCTAGTTTGAACCGTTATTAGAAACCTCAACATGCTCCATCAATACGTCAATTTTTAACCGCTATTAGACTATTTTGTAACATGTGCGTGATCTACTTCCAGATCAAGGGAATCTCGTAGCGGTGTACTCACCCTTACCTGGCAGTGCAGCACTGTCCTCGCAGGACCACCTTTATTTAGGTAAGAGTTGTGGGATTATTTGGCAGCCTCAAATCTTTCTTTTTTGGCAGTTATGAATGTACAACGAATATACGGGCTTTACACAAATCAGCCACGTTATTTATCTAGGTGCTTCCTTGATGCATACCATTCAAACTTAATCACGGAGCCACTAGCTTTTGTCTTTTGACCGGCTGGGTCGGAATTATCACCGGCGGAGTGGTGAGGCCCCTTTCTTTACTATCCTTAGGCACATTTATTGTATCAATTACTCTCTTTCTTTTTATAGTACGGTTTCCCCTAAATGATAGTTCTTCTTACCATCTCATGTATCTAGATCTGTAATAATCTACACACACAACAGGAACACCCTCACTTAGGTAAGAATTGTGGGAATTTTTGGCATTCTCAACTCCTTTTTGGCAGCTATAATTGTACTACGAATTTAGAGTCGTCAAACTAATCAGTCACGCTTTCATCTAGGTGCTTCTTGGATAATAACCATTCGAACCTAAACGCAGAGCCACTAGGCCTTTATTCAATTGACCAGCCGGGTCGGAATTATCACCGGTGGAGTGGTGAGGGTCTTTGTTACTACTATTTTTGGGCTCTTTTATTGAGTTTTTCCTCGCTCATTCCAGTATAGTTTCCCCTAATGAGGGTTCCTTTCACCATTCTCATTTTTCTAGATCTGTATAAATCCACACACACGAAGTACATGTAGCACTCTGTCCACTTTAATACCTACCATACTGATTCTTTGCTTTTGCAATATTGCGCAATGTTCTGTTTTCACGTGTTTAAATCTAACAACAATGGCATGGAATATTATGATGCAGGTTATATGGTATTTACCACATTATATGTGTGGCACTTCACACATCACTTCTGTTAGAATACAGATGCCGTTTTTATCCTTGCACTTTCGGTCTGTCTTGCGATCGAACTGTCACGTACGGTGGTAATACTTGTTTAGGGTTTCCACATAAAAGGTGACTTGCATTCACTCCATGTGATGAGAGGTGCAATTCCTCCCATTTTCCATAGCATGTAGTATTTTTTGTTTACACACAACTTATTGTATCATTCCCAGCCCTGAAGAAGTCGCAGGATATTTCCCATTGTGACGAAACACGTGTTGGCTGGTTGCTTTTTTGATGTTACATGGAATAAAAGACAAAGAACGGATCGTTTTGAACTTTAATGACTTTGATGCTCACATGATTTGATGAACTCTCATCAAGAACTCTTATACGTGTGCACAGGACTTTGGTTTAGTACTTAAAAATGTAGGTCTTCAGTATTAAAGTGCCTGTTAAGGAGCATCATATTTAGAGTGCAATATATTGCAATTTGGCAAGTCATGATTGCTGATGCTTTATTTCATTCACAGTGGTCAAGATTATATTGATATGAGCTAGAATGCGATTACTTAGCAGATCTATTCCAGATTATTTATGACACATAGAAGAGTAAAGGCTTTGAATTTGCACGAGGGATCACTGGCTCCTGCAACAATAATTGAGACAAATAGATATAGAATGGGTTCCACAGATTCCTACTGACTGCTATGGAGAGTTTGGTAGAAGTTGAACTAGTAGCTGAAGCATTCAAGGAAAAACATTTTGGAATTATGAACCATTGGGGTGGAATGATCTGGTGAATGGTTTCAGCATAGGCAAGGTGGAAAGAGAGGGAAGCATAAGGAATAATGTCAATAACAAATAAAATATTGAGAACTCATGTACAAATGGACCAGGTGTCGTTCTCATCTTCAGAGGTGTTGGGAATTAGCCCTTTCTGCAGGGTCACCCCAGATATTTGCCTTCTGTTGAACCCATTTTTGTTGGCCTATAAGACTGTGTGCACTTTACCCCTGCTGAACTGTGGTAAAGTGTGTATGCTCCTACCTTTAAACATAGTAAGATTGGCATATACATGATTGGAACATTTACTTTACCTATAAGTCCCTAAAATATGTTACTACCTGAATCAAGTGCCTGTAAATTAAATGCTACTAGTGGGCTGCAGCACTCATTGTGCCACCCACCAAAGTAGCTTCTGAAAGCATGTCTTGGGCCAGTTATTGCAGCCCATGGCAATTTGAAACTGCTGTTTCGACTTTGCAAAATGACCCCTTTGCCAACCATAAACCTTCCTTTTGAATACTTACAAGTCACTCCTAAGGTAGGCCATAAAGGCTACTTGGGCAGAGTGCAGGGTATTTAGGAAAGTAGGACATGTATATTTAATATTTTACATGTCCTGCAGTGAAAACGTTCCAAAGTATTTCTTCACTGTGGTAAGGCATAGACTAACACTGGTTTATGCAGCTTTGCCTTAAGAGTGATAATGAACCTTGGAATCCCCACAACAGGTTCACGTTTGAATGCAGAAAAATGGCTATGTCGTAAGGTTGACAAAACTGAAACCCAGCTCTTATCCCCGTCAAACATACCCCTTCCCACTATCTTCTCTTCAAGAATTAGGAACTAAACAGCCATAGTAGAAACAGATTACAATTTTGGAGTACTACAACCATTTAACTGTCCTAATGATTTATGCTTAAATTCAGAAAATAACTGAATTAACAGCTCTTTAAACAATACTTCATTACAAGGAAATAAAAATCCACCTCCACTCAAAACGCAGCCTCTCCTCCAATCACTCATTGACTGTGTCTTTGCCTCTTACCACAGCCAGCACTCTGATGCCTTTTGGCTAGGTTTGTGGTATACAAATGATACATACATACATAGAGCAACAAACACAAACCAAGTCACATTTTCAACATGATAACAAAAATATGTTTCTTCTTCATTTTCCTTACAATTAATTTGCATATCTACCTAGTAGTGCATGTCTTTTCTGTCACCTTCTGGAGGCTTGGGAAGGTATAGCCACTTAAAAATACAACAGGGACTTGCAGATTTGCTTTTACCATACAAGGCATAATTTAAAAATCCCAAGGTCCCAAATGTTAGAGGCGGAGGCCAAAGGTGTTGCACAAGACATTGGACCACTTACAATTATGCAGGTGTGCGCTTGTGTGTAATACGTGATTAATACATGCCTCTATGGGTACCTATGTGTGCTTTTAGTGTGCATGGCTCCCTGTACAAAACAGGCCATTTTAGACAGACTAGTCTCCCACAAACATGTTTCAGCTACTCTAATAATAATCAAGAGTATCAGTAAGAAAATCAGAAAAGCCTTTCTTTGTCATCTAAGCTTATTTTTCATGATATATTATACTTTAAATGCCGGGACTTCTAGTTCTCTAAGAGGAGGGCATGATGAGCTGCTCATATCTGGCAAGGGATAACTTGAGTCCACAGTGACACGGTCTTGTTCCCATCTACAATGAATCAATGTGCCCAACCTATTGTACACCATTATGTTCCCTCTGCCTCATGTCATCCTATGCTCCTATGATGCATACAACCATGAGTCCCTGGACTACTCATTACCCAATAATCCTGCGATGCACAGTACATAGTGGTGACCTCAAGACTCCTAGGACCTGGTTCACAACCTGCACTTTGTAGTACATTTTGTAGTACTACAATTCGCTTTGTAGTAATTTTTGTAGTACTAGAGTAGTACTACAAAACTTAAAACAAAGTGCTATTCACAAACTGCACTTTTGCAGTAACTCAATACTTTTGAGTGTGTTTACTGCTTTTCGGTATTTACAAACTGGACTTCTATAATAACTTACACTTTTGTAGCAATTTACACTTTTTAGTAAGTCTTTATCATCATTATATTTTTTCAATGGAAGGGTGTTGCAGTACTAGTGGTTGGCCATGTGTAGTCCTGGGCTTACTAGAAAAGAGTAAGTTACTACAAAAGTGCAGTTTGTGAATACCAAAAAGTAGTAAAGCTAATCAAAAGTGTAAACTTATTTAAAAGTCTAAGTTACCTTTGTGAATCAGGCCCATCGTGTTCCAGTAAAACAGAGTATTTATTATTCTTATGAGGCATATTACTCTATAGTCTGATTGCATCACACAGTGTTCTTGTGATGTCCACTGGTGCACATCACCCTGTCCCACAATGGAATACATTACTCAGTGCTGCCTATTGTTCACAACTCTGGGCACCTCTAACACACACCACTGTATTGCCACTGCTCAACACCACCCTATGCTCTGTTAAGGCACATCTACCTATTATTCATCACTGCCGGTCTGTGTGCATTGGTATTTGCATATTTGTTCATCAGTTTACAGACTTAGAGGATGTTAGAAATGAGATTACTGGTTTGCTGAGGTATGCACCCAGGCCAGGCAGGAATCGCCATTCTAGGCAGAGTAAGCTAAGTACACCATAAAGGATAACATGCTCGCTCTCTGGTAGCTTGGCACAGAGCAGGCAGGATTATCTAAAGAGGCAATGTGAAAAGTATTTGTGCAGCACACACTCAGACACAGAAACGCAATGAACACACCACCAAAAATACTCCACACAGGTCTAGAAAAATAGATTATTATATTATTGTTAGAAATGGGGGGTCTCTGGCTGGCAGTGGTTTGCACCCTGTCCAAGTAGGGACCCTTGCTTCTAGTCTGGGAAAGGGAGTTACACACCTAGATAACCCTTGCTCACCTCCTTGGTAGCTTGGCATGAGCAGACAGGCTTATCTCAGAGGCAATGTGCAAAGTATTGGTACATAAAACGCACAGTAACACAGTGAGAACACTACAAAAGGGCACCATACGTGTTTAAAAAAATAAAGTATCCTTATCTAAACTAAACAAGACAAAACGACAAAAATCCAACATAAACAATTTAAAATATGATATTTTTTAAAAGGTTTCAAGTACTTTTGTCCAAAGAAATCTATGGATGGGTGATTTTTGTACAAAGTACCTCAAATGCGTCAAAATCCACAAGGCAAAACACTCGCAGAGGGGGAAAGCGTCGGAAAACACAGCGGTGCATCAGTTCCTGAATCCTTGGGGAGGCGATGCGACAGCTCTGCTGCACGCAGGAGAAGTGATGCGTTGAATCCAGATATATGGGAGAAGTGATGCATTGATTCCAAGAGGGTTCTCGTCTGAGGGTGCTGCTTTGGAGATACGTGACACACAAGTGCGATGCATGGAAATCCAGATGCGGTGGACGTCGATGCAGCAGTGGTAAAAAGGCAATGTGTCGATTTCTTCAGCTGCGGTCTCATGATGCATCGTTTCTTTTAGACGCACAGCAGGGCTTGCGTCAGAGTCAGGGTGATGGTTTTGAACTTTGGAGACCGGTACATGGGACTCGGCGTGCAGCAATTCTTTAGGCCACTGACAGGCGCTGCATGGATTTCTTCAGATGCACAGGGCTGTGCATCGGGAATTTCTCCCGCACCATGGTGCTGCATCGGAAAATTCAGCCACAGGAAGGGCAAAGCGTCGATTTTGCAGGTTTCTTCAGTTTGTTGTAGTTTTTTGCAGCAGGGACAACCTTTAAGGGCCCAGAACTGGATTTTGCACAACAAGGCAGGTTAGAACTCTTTCAACAGTGGAGTTCGAGGAAGCTGCAGAGGAAGTCTTTGTGGACTTAGGACTTCTTAACAGGAAACAAGCTATGCATCAAGCCCTTGTAGATCTTCTTAAGCAGAATACCACAGCAGGGCAAAAGTTCAGTCCTTTCCACTGCCCACAGACAGAAGCAGAAACTGCAGGTAACCCAGCAAAGCAACACACAGCAAAGGGGGCAGTATACTTCCTGACAGCTCTTCAGTTCTTCTTCTTGGTAGGGTCTTCTTAGTCCAGATGTAACCTAAAATTCTGAGGTTTTAGGTCTAATGCTTATACCCCTTTTTCCCTTTGTAGTCATTGTTCAGAAAGTCTCTCTTGCTCAGTAAAACCAGTTCTGTCCTACCTGGTACAGCCACACTGTAGGGGTTGAAGACAGCATTGTGCAGGGCAGCCATCGCCTATTCAGGTGCTAATGATAACTTCTCCCACCACTCCAGCCCAGGGTGGCTCATCAACAAATGCAGGGCACACCTCAGCTCCCTTTGTGTGAGTGTCTGGAGTTAATGCACAAACAGCCCCTGTCAGTCTAAAACCAAACGGTGAATTCACAATCAGGCAGATGCACACAGGATGGTTAAACAAGAAAATGGCCACTTTCTAAAAGAGGCCTTTTCAAATACACAATTTAAAAATAACTTTTACTAAAAGGTGTGTTAATAAATTCTGAGTTCAAAGAGCCCAAACTCCAAATCTCTGGCAGTTCCCAATTGAAAGGTACTCTTGTAAAATGTTACAAGTCAGCTCAAATGATAACCTATGGGAGAGTCATTCCTTGCAATAGTGAAAAACTTAAGACACAGTATCTCATTATCAGGACATGTCAAACACACCAGTACATGTTCTACCTTTAATATACACTGCACCCTGCCCATCTGGGTACCTTGGGCCTACTATAGGCGTCACTTACATGTAAAACAAGCATTTGCAATGCAATAGGTCTCGCATTTACGCGTGTTTGAGCTTTTGACATTGCAAATAACAATGCTTTTTATTTTTGTTTTTGTTTTTAAAACCTAAATAAAAGGCATTGTCATTTAAAATGCCAATAGCTTAAACTCGCATAAATGCGAGACCTATTGCATTGCAAATGCTTGTTGTTCTCAGGTGGCAGCCGAGTGCAGGAGGCCAGTTTGTAATAACTGGGACAACGGCCGAAGACAGCAAACATATTACAAAGTTAAAATTGCCTTTCGTATATTGTTCTATGATGTATCGCAACATTAACCCCAAACTAAAAGGAAGGATATAACTAAATATAGCAGATACAGTACATCATCATAATAAGTCTTACTTACTCCAGAAGGCCAAAACATATATTAAGCTTATAACCCCAACAGGACACTTTAGACGTACTACATAGCAGCCTTGTGTGAAAGCGAAAGCATACCAACATCACTCCTAAATCCACACACACTCTCCCTTTTAAAATCAAAAGAACTAGTTACAGAGACCACATCACAAAGTCATGCCCAAACCACACCACAACAATATAGTAGGTGAACTGACACTGCCCCAACAGCATATTCCATCCCTAAGGCAATCATTTGTAACATAATCTAAAGACAAGGTTCATCAGATCATATGACGAGCTCACAATACAGCACTAAACTCATAAACTAATATTGCCCAGGGCCGTCTTTAGGGCAGTGCAACTGGTGCGGCCACACTGGGTGCTGTCCTGTGGAGGGAGGTGCTGACCTAAGGGGGGGCACTGTGTTTAGCAATAACATATGCTTGTAGAGATGAGGGGCACTTTTGCCTGGTGGTAGTGAGAGAATCTGAGGAGGCAGTCATGGGGTGTGGGGACGCCAAAAATGACTGCACACCAGGTGCCACCAGCGCTAAAGCCGGCCCTGATGATGCCTACACAGTAAATACCGTGCCACTCCACACAACACCTCACAGTCAGACCTCTCCTAGCCTCACGCACAAAACGTAGCACTGAAGACATATAAATCTGTGCTTCCAAACAACAGGCCAATTACACACACACACGCTCACACACAGACTGCAATGACAATGAAACACATTATAAAGCCCATCAACACCTTTGTGTGCAAATTAGCCATGTAGTTTGTAAAGTGATGCAGTCACAACACCACATCCTGTTCCTCCCACACTCATCCCTTACAGAATCCACAAACTTCATTAGTTAGACTTTACACTACCCTCATGCACACAGAACAACACAATCAACATATCACTAGTAATGAGCTTGCTCCTAACCACACAACCCACAAATTTGGCTCGACAATAGACATCTGTTCAACCTCGGAGAATGAAATAAGAGGCAAACTTCTTTGCACCATGATCCCCAACAAAACACACATCACAAAATCTGCTGCATGCGCAGACACATTGTGGTCATCCGACCCAAACAATGCAAACCATCGCTATTCACTATTTTGAACTTAAAGCTCATTATATACAGATACAATGATAACACGTCACCATGACTCTGGCCAATGAGAAATCCCGGAACCATGCACATAGCCGTACTGTAACATCCGTGAGAGCATAGAGAGTACAAGTAAATCCACTACATGTGCAAATATATAAAAGATGTCCAAAGTTTTAGAGTTCTATATTGAGATATAATTTGTAGCATGCAATTGTGTTCCTAGATATTCCTGGTGGTCCAGGATTTTCAGCTTAATAGCATACAGAACTTTATTATTTTACCTGAATTCCCAAGTCTTGAGGAAATAAAGTGATTCCCCAGGGATCCTTTCCCACTGCTGTCACCACTCTGGTAAAGGTCCACATTACAACCACTTCTGATAAATCCATTTAGTTGAGTTTTCATCTCTTGGTCCAATATTGCCTTTCAGCCTCGCTCTCTTTTTAGCTCTGGCATTAGCCAAGACATTTAGGGCCTCATTTATGAAAAGTGACGCATCGCTGCGTCAAAACAGCGATGCGTCACTTTTCATTGCGCCCTCCTTGCGACACCAATGATGCGTCATATTTACAGTATGACGCATCATGTCGCAGGAGTTACAGATACGTCAGTATTTCTGATGTATCTGTAGGCGCAAAATGACGCATTGCTGGAGTGTGTCACAAAAGTGACGCAACTCCAGCAATGTGTCCTTTCACATGGGGCAAGCCCCATGTGAAAGGGCCTGCGTCAGTCTTATGCCTGCCATGAGGCAGGCGTAAGATATTGGCGCATTAGGGTCAAAGAAATGGCGCAGTGAAATCTTATAGATTTCACTGCGTCACTTCTACGACCCTTGCTTGCGTCGGAACGCCCCCCCTGCATACATTATACCTGGCGCAGGTATAATGTGGCGCAGGGGTTTACAAAGTGACGCATCTACCTAGATGCGTCACTTTGTAAATATGACCGGCAGCATAAAAGTGACGCAAGGGCTCATAAATAAGCCCCTTAGATTTTGCTGCATCATTCACATTTTTCTTATCCACTCTTCAGAAGGGGCATTGGACTCACCCACTTAGCTACTGGCTAACTACACTGTGTGTGATGTCATTCTGCCCCTTCACCAGGAGAAAATCCACACAAAAAGCAATTCCTGTTAATTGCAAGGACTACTATTAAAATGTGTGCTTTCGGAGTCCAAATTAAACAATTTTGCTTTTAGCCAATGATTTTTTTAGAATGTTGAGTGCTGCCCCCCAACAAAGTTTATAAAAAAAAGATAAAATTAAACAAGCATTGGCAAAGTCAAAAAAGGAGTTAGCCAACACATTACCTTTTATAATTGTAAAAAAGGAAAGCCAGGGAATGGAGTTATGCCCAATAGGCCACCTAATGCAGAAGTCACTTGAGTGTCTTTCCGAGTATTTATTGTGCACTCAGGGATCAGTCGTCCTCTGCATACAGAGACACATTCACATGGCAGATGTTTTTCTGCTGTGGGGGGTAATGATGGGTTCCTTCAGTACTGGTCCTTTGAAGGAGAGGGCAGCAAACATCCCAGAGAAAGTGTGGCAGTGGATCTGAAACTGCCCTCTGTTGCCATCACCCACAACACTCAAATCCCGAAACCACATTTTCCTTGTAGCCGCGGTGAACACCTCATTTTTGTTCACATACGGTGATTCCCTTGAGAAAAGCGCCTCAGCAAATTAAATTCACAATTGCAACACCCAAACGCCTGGCATAAATGAAATGTGATGTGCCACAACGCTGGCTCATCAGCATAGCCTTTGAATAGAATAGAATAGATTTTGATGCAGAATATAATCTCATAAACACAACAGTGTCAGGTGTGAGTCACTTTCTGCTACAAAATGGGAACGTCGATTTGCATCAGTAGCGGGAGCACCGGCAGACCGTCTCCAAGGACACCTTTAAACAAAAATAAAACACGGAGAACCAACCCAACAAAGTCACATTCAAAATAAAACGAGCATTTGCAATGCAATAGGACTTGCATTTACGCGAGAACTATTGCATTGCAAACGGGAGTGCGGGCAGGCGAGAAGGCACGGACTGCGGGGGGGAGGCACAGGAAGAAAATAGTGCTCACAATCTAAATAAAACATACTGTGCAACACTCGAAGTAAAGGGGCCAGTAGCCATGGAAGGATACAAATGACGACATGGCTGTCATAATGAGGGACTAACAAGCCTAAAACCAATCGGAAAGCAGCATTTAGGAACTGAGCCAATGGAAAAGATGGGTGGAGAGTGGGCAGAGCTTCCACGGAGCTTCCACTCCATACTGAATACTGCATGCCTCGCAAAGCGAGCAGCGCATGCGTGCTGCCGCTATAGGCTTGACCTAAAAAGGGAAGGATAGGGCTTGGCAAGTGGGTGCACTTGCCAGGTAGACATGACAGGTAAAAACTGCGCACACAGACACTGCAGTGGCAGGTCTAAGACACATTTGAAAGGCTACTGGTGTGAGTGGCAAAACCAGTGCTGCATGCCCTCTAGTAGCATTTGATTTACAGGCCCTGGGCATGCACAGTGCACTGTACTAGGGACTTAACAGTAAATCAAATATGCCAATCATAGATAAACAATCAGAATTACAATTTACATATGGAGCACTTGCACTTTGGCACTGATCAGCAGAGGCAAAGTGTCCAGAGTACCTAAACCAGAAAAAACGAAATACAGCACACAGTCAACAATACAGACGGTAGAGGCAAAAAGACAGGGGAAATCACACCAAGGATGCCAGGTCTAACAATTATTAACAAAACAAGACCAAAACAAAAATCTAATGTATGGAAGTTGAGATATTGAACGTCAAAGAATAAATACAGTGTAGTGCTTAGACGCAAATATCGCTATAGAGGGTTATCAGGTCACGCTGGACCGGGGCAAAGTCAAAGTTTGGGCTGACCTCGATAGAGCGCAGGGTGGCTACAGGACCCATGCAGACCCGGTGAATAAAGTACCTTTCCTTGTCGCAAAAGAGAGATGCGTTATAAGATTCGTTGCTGCTGGTCCCGCACTTCGAGGATGCGTCCATTTTCTGCATGCACTAATGGTGATGCGTCCGTTTCTTAGACAGGTGCCGGAGTCGAGAGGTATTGAGCGATGCTCATGGTTTCTCCACACAGTCGTGGGATGCGTCGGCGTCTCCAAGCTGCAGTGGCAATGATTCACTGTCTGATGTGTCGATCTTAGAAGGCAAAGCGCTGGTTCCGATGCGATGCGCTGATTTTACTTCTGTAACTGGATTGATGCACCAGTTCTGCTATAAGCAGACAGTTGATGCATCAAAGTCTGTGTTGCAAGTATCTGGGCCACATTCCAGTGAGCCAGGCACAGGAGCAGGGGTAGAAACTTTGATATCCCTGAGTCTCAAGCAACAGGAGGCAAGCCAACAAGCCCTTGGAGCACATTTGGAGGGAAGGCAGAGTCCAGCTCTCCTTCTGCAAAGCCAGAGAGCAGCAGGCAGCAAAGCAAATAGAAGAAAAGCATGTCTTCCTGATCAGCAGTCCAGTTGAGTCCTTTAAGCAGCACAGCAGTTCTTCTGGCAGAGCTTCAGTTACAAGTACAGTGGTGTCTGATTATAGGAAGTCAGAGGCTCAGTACTTATGCCCACAAGTGCCTTTGATGTGGGGGTGACTTCAGCGCAGCTCCTTGAAGTGCACAGGTCCTCCTTTCAATCCAACCCTGTTTACCAGGTTATCTATGGGGTGTAAATCAGCACTTTGTGTGGGGACACAACATTACCTATTCTGTGAAGTTTTAGCCCCTCCCTTCAATCCCCCCCAGGCAGGGCCATCAGAATGTAGGTGTGGGTAGAAGGGTACTCAGACATACCTATCATTTGTGTGTTTGTGGCTGTTTAGAAGGAAAGCAAAAAGTGGACATGCATTGAGTGAGGGACACAGAGCAGTAAGTGCAGAGAAATGTACATTTTCTAAAAGAGGCATTTCTAAAACAATAATGTTAAATCCATCTTCACCAGTAAGGAGGATTTATCATTACCATTCCAAAGATATAAAACATGATGCAGCTACTTCTTTCTGATCAGGAATTACCAATTAAAAGTGTATAAGAGAATTCCCAAAACTAATCTATTGAGAAGAGTAGGCTTCACAGTAGTGAAAAATGAATTTAGCTGTTTGTCACTACCAGGACATGCAAAACATAAATGTATATGTGCTACCTTTTACTTACAAAGTGCTCTTCCTTTAGAGCTACGTAGGGCCTACCTTAGGGGTGACTTATATGTAGTAAAATGGGAATTTAATGCTTGGCAAGTGGTTTTAAGTGCCAAATCGAAGTGGCAGTAAACTGTACACACAGGCCTGAGACAGGTTTGGAAGACTATTTGTGTGGGTGGTACAACCAGTGCTGCAGGCCCACTTGGAGCATTTAATTGACAGGCCCTATGTAAAAGGTATACCACAGATAAGTAAACTAAATATTCCAATTTAGTATACACCAATATGACCATGACTAGGGGAGACAGTACATGCACTATAGCACTGTTTAGCAATGGTAAAGTGCTCAAAGTCCTAATGCCAACAAAAATAAGGTCAGAAAAAGAGGAAAAGGAAGGAAGGCAAAACGTTTGGGGTGACTATTCAGAGAGGGTCATTTTCCAACAGTGGACAGATTGTTTTAAAAAGCATTAGAACAACGTGGTAAATACATTCAGTTGGCGATTGATAATAATTGATTAGAGTCAGAAAGGCATAAAAGATCCCACACTTACCATAAAGCTTCAGTCCCTTTAAGCGATTTCATGCATCTAAAACAGTGTTCCCAACATAATATCCTTAACAGTCGGCTACTAGTGGATATACTAGATGGCACGATAGCTCAATTAAACACTCCTCTGCAGCTCGCCCATTCTGAATGGACAATGTCTACTCTGCCACCCACCCATCTGCGTGAGTAAATTTTGTGCAAATAAATTGGTTAACGGCAACATCCATTATTTTCCAGGTGCTAGAAAAACAAGCTATTTATCTAACGATTAAATCTGATTTATTATGGTTACCTTTTACTACATTTCTGTCCTCACACTCATCTTTCCTATAACACCCATTTTTATTCTATTCATTTCCCCTCCTTTGCTCTTTCTCTCTTCTCCCCTCTTTTTCCTCTTTTCTTCTGCTCTTTTCTTTCCTCTCTCTCTTTTCTATAACAAAACATACAAACAACACATTCTTTTTTCTTATGGAACACATTCTTTTATTACGATGATATGACTTTATACCCTTATTACTCTTCTCCTCTTACATTTCTTTTTATTATAATGTTTGCCAATGTTACTATGTATTCTCCTTGTTCCAAAAGATTTTATTAGCCTTTGTTTATCTCTTTTTACATCTCTTTCCAGTTATGTAATGTTTTAACTCTGTGTTCATTCTCTCAATACACATTATTTAACAACAAAAAAAAAAGATGGTGACATTCCAATTCAGTTCCTCCCATTGTCTTAAATAAAATGGGCATACATTATTCCAAGTGCAGCAAATAAACTGGAACTTTGCTAAGATACTACAGTGAAGCACCAGCGCTCACTAGCAGCATATCATTAGATTCAAGATCTAAATAGTCCGTATGTCTGTGCAGTGCAATCCAGCAGGGCGTATACAGCACACAAGGAGGAAGAGGTGTGTGTGAGTGCGTGCTTGCATGCGTGTCTTTTTGTGCCTGTTCGTGTGTGTGTGCTGTGCTGTGCACAATGTATGGCACTAGCTTTGTGAAAAACATCAACGTAAGGTCCCTTCACATTACATATTCCTGAATGGGAGCACACTGAGTGACCATCCTGCTCTGACTCGAGGCGCTATAAAATTCAGTTTGTATGGCTTGTGCCCTGCGTCGGCACGTAGGCCTCCCTGATCATGCTTCACGCATTTCTCTTTTTCAGTGGTTCTCCCAGCCAACACACACATGCGAATCTTTGGTGCAGACACATCTAGGCGTTTAGGTGCCTTGAGGGTGGTAATGCCTGCATACTTCGGGCTTTGCGCCTGGAGATGTACCCTCCCTGTAGGAGCTCAGGTGTGCTGGACTGACGTCGCTATCCTCAGGGCTCAGGATCCGGGTGTGAGTGCTTACTATAGGTGTTCGGTTGTGCTGGTGAACAGCGGCACCAACTCTTGAAAGGGTCTGTGCCCTGCTCCTCTGTGTGGGTGTGCAGGGCAACCACGGGGCTCTGCATCCAGGCACACGGCTTTTAGTTTCCCATACAGGGGCTAGGGTGTGATACTTACTGAGACAGCCAAGGCTCCGGGCAGCATTTCGGACTCAATCACATTTCTAGCATAGGCTGAAAGGACCAACATGAATCACCAGATATGTCAAGTTACGAGATCAGGATGCGTTTAAAAAGGAAGTTGGAAGCAATTGTCGTATATATCCTCAAGGAAAGATTAGCCTTAAAAAAACACTAAACAAGACCATGCAGTTTGCTTGGGGGGTAATGTCAATATGATCACACACACGCAGGCACGCACGCACGCACACATACATGCTCACTCACACCTAGGCAATGATTGCGGTGATTACAGATTGGCAACGCACTGTTCCTCGTGCTAATTAGCCTCATTGATTGTATATCAGAATACAGAGCACAAAAATATGGTGCTACAAAAAATCATGGCGAGAATATCGATTACCAAAACATTCGGAAGGTAAGTAGTACACATAAGTTAGAGTAGATTTACTATTCGTAAATCCGCATCTATGTACCTTAAGTATATATAATTACATTGTTAAGGAAAACGTATAGTGTTGTAAAGAGTTATAAATTTATACTTACCTAAATATATATTCATTTTTGTTCCAATATATATATTTTCAATCAAAAAGAAAACACCGCACTCCAGAAGCTGTTGTATAACTGCTTTACTTTACTTCATCACAGCACAATCTCCACCACCACCACCACCGACGTTTCCACCAAGAAATGGTCTTTCTAACGGTAACGTCGGTGATGGTGGTGGTGGAGATTGTGCTGTGATGAAGTAAAGTAAAGCAGTTATACAACAGTTGCGAGGCATTGTCCAACACCTGGCACCTACTGTGAAAAGAGCGCGCCGTTTAAGGACTGTTTTGGTGAAAGGATACATATATATATATATATGATTAATACGTCACTTTTTGTGACGTTGTGGTGGCGATAGGGTCAGCGCCCTATTATCAAGGCAGCGTTAAGCCACTTAACGTGGCTTAAAGCCACGTTAAGTGGCTTAAGGCTGCCTTGATAATAGGGGCCCTTTCACGCTAAAAAGGGGCGTGCAGTGGGTGTTGCGGTGGGCGTTCCACCGCAACACCCATTGAAGTCGACGCTGCCACCTATTATTAAGTTTGGCGATAATAGGTGGCAGCGCCGAACTTAAGACCAGAAAAATCCTGGTCTTAAGATGGCGAAACGAGGAGAAATGCTTTATTTCTCCTCGTTTTAGCACACATGGAAAAAGCATAATGCCATGGTTTGTTCATGTACAGGAAGGTGTCCCTTCCTGTAACATTCCTTGCTTACCTCATTAGAAATACCAGGTGTGTGCTTTGAAGCGCTATATAAAAACAAGCTATTTAAAGAAGACGAGACTCCATCTAAAAACTCATTAGCATGTATTTTCACACTTCCAATTCCTCCTATCTTCCTAAATAAAATGAATAGAAATCATTCCAACTGCACTCCTGCAACCGTTTTGACATTTAATGTACCCACCAGTCCAGTTTTAAGACAGTTTTATTGTACAATTAAAGCAGAAGAAGGCACAACAAAACAGCAAAACAAAAATGTAAAGCTACAATCACAGTACAACACAACAGCCTCACATTGCAACAATGCAGCACAAAAACATATGAGCACAAAAAACCAACAGAACTCATCACCACCAAAACAATATGCCACACAGCAAATACGCCCAGTGTTAATGCCACACATGACCTCCTCCAGCTGCTTTCTTAATACAGCGCTAAAGGAGTTTGATCCTAGCAATACATTAACTTACCACTAAGGACATGAAATAGCACAAAGTGCCAAAATGAGTTGTGATCTGGGCCTCTTAATTTACCACTCCCTCTATTCACTTTATGTTAAACTAAATCTTCGTTGGATTGCAGAGGTGTTACTATGCGTATCTTTTACGGATAGTGTGAAACATTCCCTAGTAAACCTGACTACACCAGGAGGCAGAGGGACCCCAATTCTGTTCATCACTACCAGAAGTACCCAAAGCTGCCCCGCTTCTGGCAGTGACACGTTCAAAAGGAGAGCTTTGCTTGCATTTGTTTCTCCAGTTCTAGCCATAGTGACACACCATAAGGGAACGCTAATTACTGTTCTGCTGCATTTCATCAGAGAAAAGAAGGAACTGCATGTTACCACATATTGTGACCGTTCTGAAAGTGACTTGGAATCACATGTTTTACATATCTGCTTGCAACACAAGACGCATATTATCACGGCGCATAATTCACACGTTTCTACATTTCATTTGGGCAACCACGAGACCGAGGACTTACGAGGGACGAGGCGGGGGGATGATGCCTGGTCCATGTTTATTAAAGAATGCGATGCGACATGCAGTGCAATACAAGGGTATTGAAAGTCACCACATTGCTCTGTGCCATCTACCGTATTCCATGACCTTCAGTATTGTATAACTCACGGTACGATATGCATAATCAAAACCCATAGGTCAGTACATAACTCCTACACATGCGCAGTTTAACATGATACATCAGTGCTCAGATTGTGCCAAGATGCAGCCCTCAGTATCACCAGCGTCCTTTCCCTGGCTCGTCTTTACTGCTAGAGTGACTATACCTGCCTTGCTAGTATTTGTTGTGAAAGTACAAACTGTACAAGACACTCTGATGAGAAAGCGTGTAATCCGCAGTGCTAATGGGTACAGCTCAGCTTGGGCCTCAGTTATATAGACGTAAAATGGTTGCCCTAGGGAAAGCTGAACTTTCTCTAGGAACCCTCCTTCGCCCTGTGGTGGTGACGTTTATTCACAGGAGTGCCACCCTGCGCAATGTCCCTTCCAGAGACAGGGTCACTGCTCTATGGCCGTTTGGCTTGCTGTATTCCCTCCTTAAGTGTTATAGAACATTGAGAGCGTAAAAAGAAGTGTTAGTCCCTAGAATTGAGTGCCGGTGGACCCCACCCGCAGCCACCGGCTCAGACTGAGCACTGCTCTTTGTAGTCGCAGAAAGAACAGTGCATGTATATGTTTCCATATATATGTATGTGTCTATTTGTACACAGAGGTTTCTACAGCACAAACCTAAATAAAGAGTCGCAGAGATCTGAACATGAGTGCGAGGTACAATTCAGGATGTTCTACAATGAGGTGGATATTCAGAGATCCTGGGAGAGTGAATGGAGATAGTCTGTGTTCTGGTTTTCTTTTTTTACAGTATTTTGCTGTCAGTATGCCACTGTCCATGTAAGGTGGTTCATTTCTCACCCATGTATGCAGGAGATCCTTGTTTGTATGACATGTATGGAATGCAGCTAGTTCGGAAGATGGTGCAGGCTTGGACAGAATGCAAGTACAGTTCTTTTGTGGTTTGTGTGATGTGGCCAATTTCTTTAGGCCTTTGATGAGATATGCTGCAGAAATTAGGAGGGCATTCATAGGGGCTATTGTAGTGCCAGGACAACCACAAAGAAAGGAGTTACCAATCAGCAGGGTTGAGACAACTAAGGCTTGAACTTGTTCAGAAGTTTGTTTTCAGAAAAAAAAGTTTTACTTTCTTGTAAGATGGAGAGTTGTTAAAGTGCTTTCTTGTACTTCTTGGTGATGTGCTTTTTGAAGAATAACACGGTGATGACTGTGTATCTAATGTGTTTTCCATAGCGAGCTTGGCAGGCGGGTATCAGGATTAATTTAAGGTAGCCAACATTGGTTTGTGGTTGCTTTTTGCTGTTGTTAAACATAAAGACTTCAGTCCTTATTGGGCTGTGTTGTAGGTAGGTGCTGGCCATCTGGTTCTGAATGCTATCAAGAGAGGTTTTGAGTGGCTAAATATCCTGAGTCATGATGAATTTTACACGTCACCAGCATCTTGAGGGACTGTGATGCTTCTGTTGGTGAGAGGGGCTTGAAAGGTGGCATGTAGAGGTTGAAGATTATTTGGCTTCAGTAGAGAGCCAGGTGTTCCTGGGATTTGAAGTTTGCCATCTTGATTAATTTGTAAAGGTTTTTGAGATAGGAGGTGAATCATTTCGAAACCGCCTGTCAAGGAGTGTTTTCAGTGTGTGAATTAATGCTTGGTAATGGACTGTGCTGAAGGCTACAGAGACATTGAGTAGGGCCACGAGACAGGAGTTATTAACATCTGTGATCAGGAGTGCATAGCGATTACATAGAGGGTTGCTAGTTCTGTGCTGCGTAGTGGTATGAAGTCAAATTGGTAGTCTTTGAGGAGGTTGTTCTTGCTGATCTGGCTGTTCAGTTCAATGAAAACTGCTTTGTCAATAACTTTTTCAATGAATAGAAGTTGGATGATGGGGAGGATTTATTGGACATTCTGATTTTTGGAATTCATCACTTTTGAGAGTATTTGGATGATTCCTTGATTGAGGGAGGTGTTGAGAATGTCAATGTAGTGAGGAGACATGGGAATGATTTTCTGTGACAGAGTTCATGATGTAAAATGATTGAATATAATCTTCATAGATGGTGATTTTGATGGAGTTGAGGATGTCACTGAGGTCAGTGTGCACAAGAAGAATGAAGGCTGTCAACTGGTTTGATGGGGAAATTAAAGCTTGACTGATGTCTGTTTGGTGTTATTGATATAGATTGTGATTCTGTTTATTTTCTCAATGAAGCAGTGATTGATGCTGATGCGTTGTTGATTGTGCAACTGTGGTGGGTAGTCCTGTAAATGATTAGCACAGTCTTAAAGAGAGGTTCCATCACTGATAGTGATTTTGTAGAAGACAGTTTTGTTTGAGGTGAAGAGGAGCCTTTCTGCAAAGTGATGCTTAAACTGGGTCATTGACCCTCTGACTCTCTGCTCTTGTCATTAAAGGCTCTGTAAGCTATAACGCATACCAAGGAGGGGTATATGTACTTTTCAAAGATCGTGTCATCAGTGTTATGTAGATGCCCATTTGGTTTTTCAGGGCAGTGTTGTAAATGTTAAGGAGTGGACTGACATCTATTGTTGGTAGGTCGGTGATATAAAGCTTGATAAGTTCTCATTGGGTGGAGGCCAAAGGGAAGTCTTTGATAGAATGATATTTTTGCTTTTCTCATTAAGGTTGTCCTCAAAGTGCCGGAGCAGACACTAATCTGGGTAGTGGAACGGGCCCGGTCCTGCAGCTAACTATTTCCTGTTTGTGCAATTTCCTGTTTGCTTACGTGTCTCCCACAGGCAACAGACTCTATAGTCCCGTCATGTACTCAATATTAGTAATACACCAGTAGGATTTTTGGTGGGTGAAAAAAGAGATTTTGGTATCGGAGTAGCCTCAAGCCATAGCTATTAACATGTCACTATGGAGGATGGGCTCTCTCTTTTAAGAGGGGGGGGGGAGTTCGTAGGAGACCACCCACTCAGCCAACCCTCAAGTGCCTAGGAAAAAGAGGGCATGATCTGTGTTCCTAAAATCTAGCTTTCAAGCTGTTCAGTGGAATCTGCTAAAGACTGGAAGTCATCTATGCCTGCTTCTCTTCTTACAGGAAAGTGGAAATGAGCCAGGGATAAGGAGGCTGGCTACAGACTGAAGGGAGATGAGTTATGTTAGGGGCATCATTTGGGGAACTAAAGCCATCTATGACTGCTTCTCTATCCCCTACATACTTCAGCATCCACTATTGGATTCAGGGACTTTGCAATTTCTGGCTAGAAAGAGGAGCAGGGACAAATCTACTCCTTTTCCAAACTGAAGATGGGACTCTGGGGATACACATGGTTGATGGAACTGGAGGAAGAGGTAAAGGCTTCCTGCCTGGCATCCCTGGTGTTGTCTTCCTCTAATGTATTTTGTTCAGACCTCTTGTTTTTGCTGACTTCATTTTTCCTGGCCTTAGGACTCTGCACACTTTACCACTGCTAACCAGTGGTAAAGTGCTTGTGCTCTTTCCTTAAAGCCTGTTAGATTGGCTTATGACCAACTGAAAAATGTAATTATTTGTACACCCCAAGTAAAGTGGCACTATCTGTACCCAGGGCCTGGTAATTAAATGCTACTTGTGGACTTGAAGGACTGAATGTCCCACCCAATTAAGTAGCACTTTAACATGTCTTGGGCGTGCCACTTCAGCCTGTGTGTGTGCAGTTTTAAACTGTCATTTTGCCTGGAAAAGTAAACCTTTTGCCAGGCCCAAACCTTCCTTTTTAATGCATATAAGCCATCCTTAGGGTAGGCCCTGGACAGCCCAGAGGGCAAAGTGCTATGTATTTAAAATGTAGGACATTTACTTTTATGTTTTACATGTGCTGGTAGTGGAAACCTCTTACGTTCGTTTTTCACTACTCAAAGGCTTACCTCACTCATTGGCATTTTATAAACCTCATTTCCGAATAGGAACAGGTATTTAGTTCATGCTTCGTGTCTCTGGAATTGTAAGGAAAAATTATGACTTATGGTATAGTCATATATTTGGTTACAAATTTGAAAATGCTACTTCTATAATGTTCCAAAAGGCACGTGCATTACGCGCCACCCCGTCGCACTGCGAAGTAAGGGATTTTCCCCTGTCATATAACCAATGTATCATTTACCAAGTTTAAACAATTAGTACGCCAATGTTTTGTCCATAATTCATCCAACATTTTGTCCACTCGTAAGAAGTCACTCAAAATCACTGCGAGGACAGCGAATTTCTCATTGATATTTTATTATTTCATTTTCAAATGCCTTAAACGTGCCCATCCGGGCTTCGACTTAAGCATGTGGAGGTGTATAGTTCATGCTCCAAAACTGCACAAAATTCCACCCATTGCATTTCGGCCTCTCTTTAGACCTTCGTCAGGGGTAACTGAAAAAGATAGAAAACGACATCTAAACCTACTGTTCAAAACATGATTCAATTAATCCCTTCTGTGCTTATACCTTTAAACCATCACATTTCCAATCATTACACCCCACCCTATGTATCAAAAACATGCCCATCCACACTTACTACAATCTCCCTTTACTTTAAAAATACCTGAAACTAGTACTTACGAAACAAACAATATTACCATTGAACTAATTAATAAATGTAGAAAACGTATCCTTATTCGTACACAAAGTCCTTGCCTTTACCAGACCGTAAACCCTTCCCTCCACCCTGTTACCAGCCTGAGTCCTAATTAGAAAGCTACCTTTCCCAAACCCATGGTGATAAACACTCTACCTTAAATGCTACGGTCGGTGACCTTATCGGCTCCTCTGCTTTCTCTCCCTGTGCGAAACTGCGTATTCTCCTTCTCTTGTCTTCACATCAACTGCTAAGCTCACCCACCTGAACTCTCTCTATTTAAAGCCAATTAAACCGATCTTATCCTGACCTCGTGACTTTGTCCCGATTTTTGCTAAGAATCTGAAAAAAACTTAAAGAAACAGTTGCTCCCCTCTCAGTGTGATCGTGCCCACCCCGAACTACTGTTAAATGAAACCGGACAACTAATTACCACCCATGAATGTATGCAACGCATCTTATTGCACAAACCATATCATGCAATCATTACATTCCTGTAAATAAAAACATCCATAAACATTTCTAAATACTTCCACAAAGTGAATCCACATTGAGAACAGGATTTAAATGTCCAGTATTACGTGTGTTCCTATTCCTTTACTAGATAAAAACTGGAATTACATGATATTCCTTCTGAGCATGTCCATTATATACGCCGTCCTCGAAGTGATAGTTCCTTCATTGCCTTTATTTCTTTCTCTTGAATTGGTCATAATTATCCGCAGGGTGCAAACTTGAGTGGGACAGTGAATTCAAAACAAGTTGCTAGTAAAGCAAGATGCACTCCTTTCCTTATGTGTAATTTTCAATGTTATTTAGTCTCAAAGGATGCGTGCGTAACGGGTGCTGTGAACTGTCCCAGTCACGGATACTTGACTAGTGTTCCAAAAGGCACGTGCATTACGCGCCATCCCGTCGCACTGCGAAGTAAGGGATTTTCCCCTGTCAAATAACCAATGTATCATTTACCAAGTTTAAACAATTAGTACTCCAATGTTTTGTCCATAATTCATCCAACATTTTGTCCACTCGCAAGAAGTCACTCAAAATCACTGCGAGGACAGCGAATTTCTCATTGATATTTTATTATTTCATTTTCAAATGCCTTAAACGTGCCCATCCGGGCTTCAACTTAAGCATGTGGAGGTGTATAGTTCATGCTCCAAAACCGCACAAAATTCCACCCAATACATTTCGGCCTCTCTTTAGACCTTCGTCAGGGGTAACTGAAAAAGATAGAAAACGACATCTAAACCTACTGTTCAAAACATGATTCAATTAATCCCTTCTGTGCTTATACCTTTAAACCATCACATTTCCAATCATTACACCCCACCCTATGTATCAAAAACATGCCCATCCACACTTACTACAATCTCCCTTTTCTTTAAAAATACCTGAAACTAGTATTTACGAAACAAACGATATTACCATTGAACTAATTAATAAATGTAGAAAACGTATCCTTATTCGTACACAAAGTCCTTGCCTTTACCAGTCCGTAAACCCTTCCCTCCACCCTGTTACCAGCCTGAGTCCTAATTAGAAAGCTACCTTTCCCAAACCCATGGTGATAAACACTCTACCTTAAATGCTACGGTCGGTGACCTTATCGCCTCCTCTGCTTTCTCTCCCTGTGCGATAACTGCGTATTCTCCTTCTCTTGTCTTCACATCAACTGCTAAGCTCACCCACCTGAACTCTCTCTATTTAAAGCCAATTAAACCGATCTTATCCTGACCTCGTGTCTTTGTCCCAATTTTGCTAAGAACCTGAAAGAAACTTAAAGAAACAGTTGCTCCCCTCTCAGTGTGATCGTGCCCACCCCGAACTACTGTTAAATGAAACCGGAAAACTAATTACCACCCATGAATGTATGCAACCCATCTTATTGCACAAACCATATCATGCAATCATTACATTCCTGTAAATAAAAACATCCATAAATATTTCTAAATACTTCCACAAAGTGAATCCACATTGAGAACAGGATTTAAATGTCCAGTATTACGAGTGTTCCTATTCCTTTACTAGTTAAAAACTGGAATTGCATGAGATTCCTTCTGAGCATGTCCATCATATACGCCGTCCTCGAAGTGATAGTTCCTTCATTGCCTTTATTTCCTTCTCTTGAAATGGTCGTAATTATCCGCAGGGTGCAAACTTGCGTGGGACAGTGAATTCAAAACAAGTTGCTAGTAAAGCAAGATGCACTCCTTTCCTTATGTGTAATTTTCAATGTTATTTAGTCTCAAAGGATACGTGCGTAACGGGTGCCGTGAACTGTCCCAGTCATGGATACTTGACTAGTGTTCCAAAAGGCACGTGCATTACGCGACGGGGTGGCGCGTAATGCACCCTGCGGATATTTACGACCAATTCAAGAGAAGGAGTATACTACCCAAACGAATGGGAAAAACATACTAAAAAGTCTAATCACTGAAAAAGGTGTTGATTGTGAAGTTGTTTATTGTTTTGGTGTACACTGTGTGCAACAAACGAGTGTTGTGCTTTTTCTGAGTGGAATAATTTACATGTTTTACTCGTGCATGCTAATCTGCATTGACGTGGTATGTTGGGAGAGTTGGTAATGTTCTCTGCCTCGCACGTACAACACTTGGTTGATTTGAAGCTTGGCTAGCACAACATTAATCACAGACACATTCAAATTTCCATTACGTTTATGAACACGTTTATAAATTGGCATTTTTCATGACTAACAGGATAGGCATAAATTATTTTTCTGCACTGGGAAACCTTGTGATTCACACATCAGAAATAATCTGATTTGTTAATGATTTGGAGACAGAGGACATTATAAAGTTTGTGAACTGGCTCATATCATTCATGAACTTTATTGTTGAAAGAAGATTGCAGGATTCACGCAGGAACAACACGCGCATTTACCAACCACAGAGAGGGCCAGGGCAGATCACAATATCGGGGAAAATACTCCCTTAGTGTTCAAAATTGTTACTGAGCCTGGTTTGAACCAGACCTCCTGGGGAAATTTTAAAAAATATGTCCTGCTCAATCTACCATCCCTGGAATTCGTAGAATTGGGAGATGGTAAATAATGACTGACTGCCTACCCGGGTGCAGGCCAGGGAAAAGAGCTTGTGCTAACTGCAGAGTTGGGTGTGTGGTCTGATGTATCTGTCTAAGTCTTTCAACCATCACTTATGGCAAGGTCCAGTGTCCATGGTGTGTGGCTCACATACTGCAGAGGACCCCCTCCTCTGCTGGCCTTTATGGACAGCTATCAGCTGCCTCGTCCTACCCCAGCAGCTGTATATACAGATGAATTAGGATATGGAACATGTGAGATATCCCTGACTTCTATTTTTACTGGGAGTCTCCTGAACACCTAATGGCCTTTCCATTACGACGTGTCTCTACCTTGAATAGCGCAAACGACACAAATACACCCTTGGCGGTCTGTCCTCCCTCGTGCTTTGTCAGAATAGCTCATTTTTGTTAGGACCTGTTCACCATACCCACCTCAGGGACAAAAAACTGAAAATACTTGCTATTGTTCACATCTGTTTGCTGCCCAGATGCGGAAACCGACAAGGCAGCATTTCTAGTACAATTGATGTCTAGGTTTGTATTGCTAGTCAGTGTTATTACAGTAGCCTTTATTTAATATACAAACTTATAATTTTAGAATTCACATTATCAATGACATCACCGAAGACACTCACTTTTGATTCTTTACACATCAGTTTGTTGTTGAGAAATGCAGACCTGTTTGTTTGACTATGGTTAGCCTTACAATTGACATGGCTAAAGATTGCAACTTGTAGTCATGGCTGGGTATACCTAGCACAGTGCACAGATGAATGCCACACCAAGCAACCAAAGCTATTTGCACATGGCCAATAACCATACCTAATAGGCTCTGGGGACAGTGGAATGAGGCACAGAGAATGTCAGTGCGCAGAGTGCGCAGAGCCAGCCAGACGTAACCAAATGGCAAGCCATGCTGACACTGTGGATGGGTGAAAGTAGACCAGTGTGCCTTTGTGTCATAGGACTGGAGGCAGGATGTGGCCAACAGACACAAACTGCACTCAGAATATACTAGAAAAAGCTGGATACTATACTCTGTGGATTCCAGAGTTAGGAACTATTCAGAAAACAAGCATTGGCAATGCCAATTGATCTAGCTTATGAATTATAGCAGTTTAGTGTCATTGATGGGTTTAGGCACGCAATAAGTCATCAAACATGCACTCCGTCACTGTACTTTGCACTCATCCATCCCTTCATCTATACACGGACACATTCTTGCATTCACTCTCTAACACAATCACAATAGAACACACACTACCTCAACAACATATGTGCAATAAATTAAAAGATTACAAATAGAAAAAAGAAAACATTCTGCCATGGAAATACGGTGGGCCTATGCTTGCAGTAACCAACTTAGAAAGGCAGCGGCTGTCCATCTTGAAAAGGTATTGTAAATAGTCCATTGGTGTTATAAATTTTCAACATGGCCACCACATTTAGAACCAACTGCTCTACTCTTGGAATGGTAAAACAATGATACACTATAGACAATACAATGCCACAGTGGTCTCCTGATTTAGAGGAAGACAGCACGTGGGAGGCAGTGCACTTCAGATGAATTGAGCGGCAAGCAAGTGACCTGTTAGCGCTAACTGAAGAGCTGTAGTATCCACTTTAGAAATATTAAGAAAAGAAGCAAAGTAATAAAAAGGAACTATAGTAGGAGAAAAATGAAAACTAAACAATTGAATAGGCGGAGCTTACACTGAAATGCAGTAATTTCCAGGTGGCTGTACAAGTGATCAGAAAATGCTATCATTCACAAGGCAAGAGAGCCGAGAACTGATGTGGACTCAACCAGTACCCCATACAGTGTGTTTATACGGATTGAAGCAGAGTGCAAATGACATGCCAACAGACCAATGGCAGAACACAGCTGACACAAAGGACCTCTGTAATTATATGGAGATACATAAATATATATATATATATATATATATATATATATATATGTATATATATATATATATATATATATATTCACTGAAAAAACCACAGGTTTCACGGACGTTATAGTTAGTAATTAGCATTTACAAAACCTTAGAAATTCACTGAAAAAACCATAGGTTTCAGGGACGTTATAGTTAGTAATTAGCATTTAAAAAACCTTAGAAATTCACTGAAAAAAACATAGGTTTCAGGTTCGTTATAGTTAGAAATTAGCATTTAAAAACCTTAAAAATTCACTGAAAAACCACAGGTTTCAGGGACATTATAGTTAGTTGGACATTTCACTCGTAGAAAACCAGAGAAATTCAGCCATTATAGTTAGTTGAGCTAACTATAACTCGCGCTCCCGCAATGCACTGCTGATAACGTCACATATTATGCCACTAATATCATGGTCAGTGACATCACTGATGACATCACTGATGACATCTCAAATGACATCACTGATGACATCATCCACTTAATATCTGATGCACCTCCTCACACCCTAATATAACCTTTCATACACTTACTCAAAAATACAGACTACCATACTCGAAACCATAGACACACCAATACCAGTTAGTACATACCCACTCACTGATTCATAGGTCTACACACACATCCACTCACCCATACAGTCACTCATACACACAGTCACTCATCAATACAGCTACTGATATATGCACTTATACACCTATACAGATACTCACACACCACCACTCACCCATAGAGTTACTCACACACCTAGTCAGTCATGCAAAGAATCAATCACACTCCCATTTCCTCACCTATACAGTTATACACACACCACCTCACTTATTCATACAGATATTAACACATACTTACTCTCTTATACAATCACTGACACAAGCACACACTCATCCATACAGCCACTCTCACAATCACTCACTCTCACATATAGTCACTTATCTACTCCAGCACTCACATATACTGTCTTTCACATATGTAGTTACTCATACATGTACCGTTCAGACATCCATTCACTCACCAACACAGCCATACACCCACTCACCCATCCATACAGCCCCTCACAGACGCACTCATGAACCCATACACCCAGTGAATCACCCACTCACACTTCCAAGCAGGGAGTCACACAACCCCCACCCACAGACACTCAGGCACCCATACAGGTACTCAGACAACAAATCATTAACCCATATAGACACTCATGTAGCTACTCACCAACCTATGCAGCCACTTACACACCAACTGACAGACTGATACAGACATTCACACAGATTAGTCACTCACCCATGCATTCACTAAGACACTTTTAATCACTCACTTATACAGTCAGTCACGCACCTAGTAAATCATCCATTCAGACACTCATACACCCACTCATTCTTCAATACACCTTGGCGTATATATATATATAAAACATACTTAAACTTTTCAGAAACACAGTCTCTGGATGATGTCATCAGTGATATCATCAGTGATGTCATTTGAGATGTCATCGGTGATGTCATCAGTGATGTCACTGACCATGTGCAAAAAGAGGCAAGAGAAGTGCAGAAAAAGAAAAGAAAGGTGCAGAAAGAAGCAACAGAAATGCAGAAAGAGGCAAGAGAGGCTTGCACACCATTAGTACCAATTTAACACCCACATTTAGCAATAAGTAAGAGGTGACCATTCTAGGTTTGCAAAGGACCTTCCACCACGCTGTAGCACTTGTTGCTGTATTTTTGGTAACGTTTGAGCCGTTTGAGCTAGATACAAGGCTTTTTTGTTCAAATCTGCAGATTAGGCAGCAGATGATGGATTATGTGGCTAATGCGGAAAATGTATAATTGTGCGAAAGTCGGTGCACCCAAACAGTCGCATAATTCCAGTGGCCCTGTTCATACCTCTGACTAGGTCCAGAAGTGCTCCTCAGTGATTCCTTCTTTTTTTTGTCTCATAGAGTTCATAGTTTAGCTTCTATGGGAACAAGGGGGATGAAGTCCACTTTAGTCCTGATGTCCTCAGGACATAAGAGGACCTCATCGCCACACCAGCAGTGCGCCAAGAGGCGCGTTTGCAGAGTGGTAAAATGAGGCAACGTGGCCTCGGACCACTGTGTGGGACTTACTGGAGGTACCGGGTGGGCTAGTTGGCCCCCAGGGACCCTCAGGATTCAAGGCGACTTAATCCCCCAACTTAGAATGCGCCAGGAGGCGCGTTTGCAGAGTGGTGCAGGGAGGGGACGGAACCTCCGGTAAGATGCCGGCTTTTTTTTTTTTTTTGCTAGAAGGGGGCTGTGTGGCCCCCTTCTCTTAATATTTTGTGGGCCCTGGGGACCCCATCCCCCGGGCCATGGCCTCGTTTATTATTATTTTTGTATTATTAATACAGGAGGGGGGCCACGTGGCCCCCCTCCCTATGCCACTATTGGCCCCATCGACTCCATCCCCTGGGGCCTATCCTCATTTTTTTTTTAATTACCGCGTGCCTTTATTTTTAATTTGTAATTTTGGAGGGGGGCCACGTGGCCCCCCTACTCATGCCAATTATGGCCCTGTGGACCCCATACCCCGGGGCAGGCCTTCCATTTAAAAAAAAAAAAAATTAAAAGGGAGGGGGCCCCCCTCCCGGGCCACTTCTGGCCCCAAGGAACCCATCCCCCGGAGCCGCGGGGGAGCTCCGATGCCCCCACGGTCCCAGCCGGCTCCCTGCCTCCTGCGGCAGCCAGCATTGCTTTTGAACAAGGGGAGCTGCTGACATGCTCCCCTTGTCCAAAAGCAATCTGCTTCGCTTCATGGAAGGGAGAGCAGGTGTTCTGCTCTTACGAAGCGAAGCATAGTTTGCAATGACAGGGTGGGAGCCGTGCTCCCGCCCTGTCATTGCAAACTGCAATGTCCCGGGGGTAGGCCCCCCGGGACATTGCTGGAGCCGGCCATGAGGGGTGGAGGTCCCCAGGAGCATAGAGGGCTCCAGGAGGGGGGTCGGGCGGCCCCCCTCCCAACATTTACATAGCCCCAGGGAGGTGGTGGTCCCTGGGGCTGGGTGTCCGCAACAGACCCCTGCATTATCTTAATTAGTGACCCAGGGAGGTGGTGGTCCCCAGGGCAGGGCTTATTTATTTAATTTTAAGCCCCGGGGAGGTGGCGGTCCCCGGGGCAGCGTGGGAGGGCAGGAGCCTCCCCCATGCAGTTTTTAAAAAAAAGCCCCAGGGAGGTGGCAGTCCCCAGGGATGCAGGGGGGCCACATGCCCCCGCTCATTTTCAGAAAAGCCCCGGGGAGGTGGCGGTCCCCGGGGCTGTGGGGGACCCGTGGGTGCCCGCTACATAAACTTTAATTGCCCCGGGGACCTGGCCCACCCAGTGCGAATCCCGCCAAAATTTATTTAAAAAAAAAGCTTTTTTGGACCCTGGGGGTGCACGCCTAGGGGGTCAGGGTGTTTCTACCCTGCCCCCTTTTCTTTTTTTTAACCTTTTTTAACTTTTTTTCTTGTGACTCCGTTCTACCGAGTCGGCTCGCTCCGGTCAGCTCCTGTCTTGAACATTTCGGGGTGATTCGTCAAGCATGGGCCAAGAAAAAAGGGGGATCCCAAAAGGCGTTTTCTCCATGTTAATTTCCATAGGAAACTGTTGACGCAGCTACAGCATGAACTGCTGAACTGAATTACACCAAATTTGGCAGAAAGGTACTCTTCGCCCAGAGTGCACTCTTTTTTGTTAAATGGTGTAAATCCGTTCAGTAGTTTTTGAGAAAATTAAATATTTACAGATATACAAATATGGACGCGGAGGATCTGCAAACCCGCCTGCAATCTAACTTCAAACCAGGAAGTGTTGGCAGCCATCTTCACAAGGAAAACGGTTCAAGAAGATTAACAATTAAGAAATGGGGGCAGGGTAGAAACACCCTAACACCCCTAGGCCTGCTCAGGGTGTCCCACAGGGATCCCGAGTGCCAAAAGAAGCATTTTTTTTTAAATTTCAGCGGGATTTGCGCAGAGTGCACTGAAAATGTAAAAAAATTAAAAAAAAAAAACAAAGTGCGGACTCCAACCCTTTGTTTAATAGGCCCCCGGGTGGGCCATGACCCGGTGGCAATTATTTAAATAGATGCGGGGACCTGAGCCGGCCCCCGCAGCCCCGGGGACCACCACCTCCCCCGAGCGATATTCATTGTTGTTGGGGGGCCACACGGGCCCCCCCAGCCCTTAGGACCGCCACCTCCCCGGGACATTTTTTGTAATAAAAAAGCATGGGGAAGGCTCCTACCTCCCCCACGCAGCCCCGGGGCCGCCACCTCACCGGGCCCCAGGGATCACCACCTCCCCAGGGCACAGATTAATTAAATGCGGGTTCCACTGCGGACACCCAGCCCCGGGGACTGCCATCTCCCTGGGGCTTTAATGATTAAATGCGGGTGCCATGCGCCCCTCCCCCCGGAGCCCCGGGGACCGCTACCTCCCTGGGGCTATTTTTGAAATTGTAGTGTGAGGGGGCTAGAGCCCCCCCACACTGCCCCGGGGACTACCACCTCCCAGGGCATACTTTATTTAAATGTGGGTGTCCGTTTCAGACCCCTGGCCCCAGGGACCATCACTTCCCTGGGGCCTTCAAGATGATGGGAGGGGGCTGCACAACCCCCCTCCAGGAGCCCTCCATGTCCCTGGGGACCGCTACCCCCCAAGGCCGGCTCCAGCAATGTCCCTGGGTGCCCACCCCCGGGACATTGCAGTTTGCTATGGGATGGCGGGAGCACTGCTCCCGCCATCCCATAGCAAACAAGTGCTCTAGTGTGAACAAGTGAGAGTATTTTGCTCTCATTTGTTCACGGTGGAGCAGTTTGTTTTTTACCTTCAGGGAGCTGCATGTCAACAGCTCCCTGGGGGTAAAAAGCAATGCCGGCTCCCGCAGGCGGTGGGAACTGTCCGAGACCTCGGGGGCCTTCAGGCTGTCACCAAGGTCCATTATAAGATGGCCATGTCCCGGGGGATGGGGTTATAGAGCTAGTGAGATTTAAGTCAGTAATCATATTAAAATTGATAGAGTCAAAAATAATGTAAAAAATCAAAACGTAGATTGTTGTTATAGATGGAGCCCATCCTATGGTCTCTGAGGTAAGCATAAACAGCATTATTGACATTCTTGCTAGCCTTCTCAATCTGTGGACAGAATTAATTTGACCACTTCCATTTCTGTCTTTGGCATATGTTATAGTATACAAAGACAGTTTGAGGCAAAGAAACATCAGTTGTGCAAATGTATCCTTCATTATGATTTCCAGCCGTACCCCGGTCAATATGCCTAGGTCATTGCGACCACAGTGCACAATCATGAGGTCAGGGGGTTGGAGATGCAAAAAGGTATTAACCAAAGGCATCAATCGGTGCCACTTTAATCCTCTCTTTGCAAACCATTTAATATCCACATTATGCAAACCTAGGTCTTTGTCAATACCTCTGTGTCCAGCATACGTTTTGCCCCAGAAAACCTAGCTGTGGCCTACAATCCATACTGTAAGCATTTTGAAGGGATGTGTGGAAGGAATCAAAAGACGTCTGTAGCTGACTAAGTCCGTTGGTGGAATGAAAGGTAGCTGAAATGGTGGAGATGGTGCTGTTTTAGAAAAAGCAGATATCTGATTGGTTGGTCATAAAATTGTGTACTTAAAAAATAGGATGCATGTTACTTTCCTGAAGAGCCATGTTTCTGATTGGTTATTGAAAAATATTTGAAAGGTAGAGTAGATAGGATAAGATAATATTTTGCAAAAGTCAACCACACCTGCTATTTGCATTTGTAAGCTAGTGTGCTGAACTTCAAAATATGGTGAACTTGCGACCTTCTGGTACAGTTGAATGTTGCAGAAAGTGTTACTATGGCAAATAGGATTAAACAGAATGGGGGAAGTGTTGAAACTCAACTGTGGTTTTAAAATATAAAATGCTAACTTATTAATAAGTGACATGCTACTAAAGTACGTTTTCCCAAATCACTACTATGTTTATAAGTAGTGTGTTGTTTAAAAATAATACTAATATTATTGGAAATAGGTTTTTGAACTCCTGTAAGGGTTCGCGGCTCCATAGCGACGCTTCACTGCGGCAACGCGATGGAGTCGCGAATCTATTCAATTACAGAACCAGTTTTGGCACTTTTAGAAGAGACTAACAAAAGGTTATTATGGCTAACCAATAGAAATGGGTCTCAGAATTTGAAATAATGAAGGAAGCATTTTGATTTGTTACTTACATTCATTTGTGTGCAGAAAGAGAGGGAAAGTTTGCCATTACTGGTTTTACCTTGTTGAGAGTGGTGCATCACATTTATTGTGTGAGAAAGAAAATCATTATGAGTTTTTGATATTTCATATTCTGCAATACTATTTGAGAGGTGAGTTACAAATTTGTAAGGTGTGTTATGCATTGTGTAGTAGTGCTTCAGTCTTTGTAGTGATATTTTTAACTTTTAAAAGCATTATTTATAAAGTTTGCAAATTATTAGAGAAGTGTGATGTTTGAAATATGTTACCAAATGTACGAAAGTGTATTGTAGTTTGTTTTATGTTTTATTGTACTGAAATGAAGATTGAAATAGGTTTTGCATAGTAATATGTATGCTTCCTGAGTCTCTAATTAAAGTAGTATAGAAAACTGATGTTTACTTCATATTGACAGATGTATTAAACTATATCACACTCTATATAACTCTATATCCATGTTCCCTGTATTATGATCAGAAAGGAATAAATAATAATAATAGTTCATTTGTAGAGCGCCTGGCTACCCCAAAGGTGTGTCCCCGCGCTAGAAACACGTCAGCAAGAGTGGGAGAGAAACTAGACTAAAGTTTGTAAAGCCAGGTTTTCAGTCCTCTGTGAAAGACTGGTTCAGATTTATCAGCGCGTAACCAGTAAGGGTGTGTGTTCCAGTTCTTGGCCGCTAGGTAGCCAAAAGATCGGGCGCCCATCCTAGCTTTCCTTATCCTGGGTATCTTGAGTAACTGCGCTCCTGTCGATCTTAGCTGGCGGCTAGGATTGTACGGGGTGAGAAAGTCGTGCAGATAGCTAGGGCCTTTCCCCTGTAGGCTCTTATGACAGAAACACATGGCTTTGAAGAGAATTCTTTTCTCGATTGGCAGCCAGTGGAGGGAGTCGAGAGCTTTTGTCATTGAAGCACGCCTCAGTAGATTAAGAACAAGGTGTGCTGCTGCATTTTGAATGCGCTGGAGGCATTTCACGCAGTCCTTTGGCACACCCAGATATAGGACATTCCCGTAATCAAGTTGCGAGGTCACCAGAGTGTGGACTATAGTTTTCCTTGCTGATACAGGGAGAATGTCTAGGTTTTTTTTAGCATCTTAAGAGTGCTAAAGCATCTCCCTGCCACCTTTCTGGTTTGGGACTCAAACGAGAGTTTAGGATCGAGCCACACTACCAGGTTTTTTACCTCGGTTTTGGGCTCGGGGATAGGCCCTAGTGTCTGGGGCCACCAGGCTGTACCCCTGAAGGAGGGAGATTTGCCGACAATCATGACCTCTGTCTTGCCACCATTCAGTTTAAGGCAGTTATTTGACATCCATGAGGCTAGATCGTTGAGACAGGAAGAAAACTGTAGAGCTGACTCACCGGAGTCTTGTGCCAGGGTCACCACAAGCTGTGTGTCGTCAGCATACGACACCATAGAGATCTTGTAATTGTCCATAATCTTAGCCAATGGTCCAATATGTAAATTAAAAAGGGTGGGACTCAGAATAGATCCCTGTGGGACCCCTTGATGGAGTGGCAGGATTTTGATTGATGGGAGTGTTGTACAATTTGGAAACTTCGATCTTCCAGAAAAGACGGCCTCCACTGTAGTGCTACACCATCCAGCCCGCACACCAGTAGACGCTGAATGAGTAGCTTATGGGATACCGTGTCGAAGGCGGCACTTAGGTCCAACAGGACCAAGGGCACCGTCTGACCTGCGTCTGCCCGTCTCCATATGGTCTCTGTTGCAAAGAGGAGAGCGGATTCGGTAGAGAAGGATGCTCTGAAACCTGACTGAGTCGGATGTAGAAGGTTGTGTGAGTTGATATGTTCCACTAATTGCTTATTCACAACCTTTTCAGCGAGTTTAGATATGTAGGGGAGCAAGGACATGGGACGCAGATTATCCAGTAGCTCGGGGTTGGCTGAGGGCTTTTTCTTTAGAGGTATGACAGTCGCATGTTTCCATGCCCTAGGAACTTCTCCGCACTTCAGGGATGCGTATATTAGTTGCTGTATTTTAGGTATTATCAATTCAATGCCCTCCTTTATTCTGTTTGGTGCCGCTGGATCCGTGGGGGAACCAGATTTGATTTGTAAAGCCATTTCCTTGAGCACCAGTGCAGGGGGGGCAAAAAACTCACTCAAGGATGGCAGACTCCGCTCAGTAGATTCCTCTTTAGGTTCATTAAGGCAGTTTCGGTCTTCCTCAGGGAAGGAGTTGTATATAGTTGATACATTTAGAAGGAAGAAATCTGCAATTACATTGCATCGCTCTTCAGAGCTGATAGGTGTCATGAGAGTTCTCTCTAGAGATGAGATCTCTTTCAGCGTAGCATAGAGTTCTTTAGAGGAATTTTCTGCCATGTCAATTTTCTCTTTGTAATACATAGATCGCCTCTTTTTGAGAAGAGAGTGGTATTTATTCTGTGCTGTTTTATAAGCTACTTTCGATTCTTTAGAGAAAGCTATTCTCCATTTCCGTTCCAGGCGCTTACATCCCTGTTTAGCACTTCTGAGCTCTTCGTTGAACCAGGGCGCAGATTTAGGCCCTCTCTTAGGGGTCTTTGTGGTCCAGGGGGCTGCTTCATCAAGTGCTTCTGTTATCTACTTATCTATTGAGGCATTAGCCAGATTAACGTCGTTATTTATTAGAGGTGGAGTTTTCTGAAGCGCTCTGGAAAAACTCTCGCAGTTAAATTTGGACCAGTTCCGACGTGGGAGGGTAGGATCAGTGTTTTTTATAGGGCGTTGTTTAGGTAGGGGTATACGGAATTCTATGAGGTGGTGATCGGACCATGGGACAGGGCTCGGTTATTCCACCACCAGGCCCAAGTGGTTTGAGAAGATGGGATCTAACAGATGCCCTGCGCGGTGTGTTGGTGCCACGGATTTAAGTTCTAATTGTATGCTGGCAAATTCTTTATGTAAGGTTTGTGCCTCGGTTTTGAGGTGATCCTCTATGTGGAGATTAAGATCACCCAAAACCATAAAATTGGTGTATTTAAGGGCTAATTGGGTGGCTAAATCTGTAAGATTCGTTGTGAAATCGTTGAGTGGCTCAGGTGGGCGATAGATTAGGAGACCACTCATTGCAGTCTCGTTTGCTCTCCTAAAGCTAAAAAAAGCTGCCTCTGAGCTACCTACTTGAGTTTTTTCAAGCGTGCAGTTGGGGGATAAGTGGAAAAGTATAGCTATTCCACCTCCGTGCTTTAAAATGCGGTCTTGTCTGAGCATACCATAGTTATTAGGGAGTTCCTCTAGTTTGTCGGGGCGGAGTCCTCACTGAGCTAGGTTTCGGTGAGGAACATAACATCAGGCTGGTGGTCAATGAGGTAAACATGAATTTCTATTTTATGTTTGACGAGGGATCTGCAATTAATGAGGGTGAGCTTTATGCAGTTTTGCTGGGGTATGGTATTGCAGGGTTTGAGACTGAAAGGGCAGTTGGTGCAGCGTGTAATCCCTTCTCCTGCCTGTAATGAGTGATAGCAGGCTCCAGCCGGAGGCCTCTCTAGTGCCCACAGGACACTGCCAGAGTATCGCAAGGGCTGGGCAGGCTCCAAACGGGCAAAGTGGGTGGCCCCTGGCCCCGGACGGGCGCAGACGGGCATAGACGGGCGCAGACGGGCACAGACGGGCGCAGACGGGCTTGCCTTTGGCGCGGCGCGCCAGCGGCACGCCCGCTGCGCGCGTCCGATCACACATGCCACTTAAGTAATGTGGCTGTGTCAGCTGGTCACCCAAGCCCGGAGTGGGAGGGTCGGGGCGGAGTCATGTCCCTTCACGCAATCGGTGATTACCGTGGCGGACCGGGGATCATGCAGGAAAGGTGCCTGACTTCAACACAAGCGTTGAGGTTTTTAAATTTTTAGCAACAAGCTGCCTAGGTTAAAAAGCACCTAAGTGTAGCAGCAACAGTTTTTAAAGAGGAGCAGCAGCACTATTTGCACAGAATTCAACGAGAAGTAACAACAATTAAAGAATTAAAATGAGGATAAAACAAAGTTAGGAGAGCGAGATAGGTTCTCACACTCGCTGCTTACGGCTTCTTCTACACAAATTTAGAGAGTATGTGGTCTGAAATATAGATATTCAAGTATTTTTATGTTTCTTTTTATGCATCAGGTCACTAGCAAAAGACACAGACATACGAATGTTCAGAAATATTGATAGACTTAGAACAGTGACATGGGAAAGAATGCTAATTTAAATTTGATAGGTCTAACATTGTGAGCAATCGGTGAAAAATGAAGCTGCAGCAGAAAAGTGAGGATTAAGACATGCTGGTAGAGGGATTAGTTATTAGTGTACTTTGTATGAGTCTCTGGAAAGGTACACTTGAAGTATGCCGTATAAATTTGGTGTCTGCTTGAAATGAAAAAGGCAGTATGTCAAGTTTAAAGGTCTGATTGGTCTTGTGACTGAGGTATGTCTCTACTTGTATATGTATTCTCACACATGTTGTGCATCTGAAAATGCTAGATGTCTGAAACACAGGTATACAACTATTTGTATGTTTCTTTTATGTATGATGCCACCATCAAAAGGCACAGACACACGCATGCATGCTTTCAGGAACATGGTGAGACTTACAACAGTAACATGGGAAGGATTGCTGTTTTAAATTTGGTAGCTCTAACATTCTGAGCAGTCGGTGAAAAATGAAGGTACAGCAGAAAAGTGAGGTTTAAAAGATGTTAGTAGAGGGATTAGTGATTAGGCTATATTTGTATGAGTCTCTGGAAAGGTATATTGAAGTAGGGTGTATAAATGTAGGTCTCTGTTTAAAATGGGAAATGCACTGAGTCAAGTTTAAAGGTCTGTGTGCTCTTGTGACTGAAGTTTGTGTCTATTTGTACAAACATTTTCATGTGTTATGCATCTGAATAAGGTAAACTTTTGAAACACAGGTATACAACTATTTGTGTGTTTCTGTTTCATGTATGACGCCACTAGGAAAAGGCTTGCATGCTTTCAGGAATATGGTGAGACTTACAACAGTGACATGGGAAAGACACAGACATACGCATGCATGCATTCAGTAATATGGTTAGACTTATAACAGTAACATGGGAAGGATTGCTGATTTAAATTTGGTAGGTCTAACATTGAGAGCAGTCAGTGAAAAATGAAGCTGCAGCAGAAATGTGAGGTTTAAGACATGTTGGCAGAGGGATTAGTGATTAGGGTACTCTGTATGAGTCTCTGGAAAGGTACACTTGAAGTAGGCCATATAAATGTAGGTGTCTGCTTACAATGGGAAGTGCAGTCTGCCAAGTTTAAAGGTATGCATGCTCTTGTGACTGAGGTACGTGTCTATTTGTACATGTATTCTCACACGTGTTATGCATCTAAAGATGCTAGACGTCTGAAACACAGGTATACAACTATTTGCATGTTTCTTTTATGTATGATGCCACTAGCAAATGGTACAGACATATGCATGCATGCTTTCAGGAACATGGTGAGATTTACAACAGTAGCATGGGAAGGATTGCTGTTTTAAATTTGGTAGGTCTGACATTCTGAGCAGTCGGTGAAAAATGAAGCTGCAGCAGAAAAGTGAGGTTTAAGACATGTTGGCAGAGGGATTAGTGATTAGGGTACTTTGTATGAGTCTCTGGAAAGGTACACTTGAAGTATGCCATATAAATTTTGGTGTCTGCTTGAAATGGGAAAAGCAGTCTGTCAAGTTTAAAGTTCTGTTTGGTCTTGTGACTGAGGTATGTCTCTACTTGTATATGTATTCTCACCCATGTTGTGCTTCTGAAAATGCTAGACGTCTGAAACACAGGTGTACAACTATTTGTATGTTTCTTTTATGTATGATGCCACCAGCAAAAGGCAAAGACACATGCATGCATGCTTTCAGGAACATGGTGAGACTTACAACAGTAACATGGGAAGGTATATTGAAGTAGTGTGTATAAATGTAGGTCTCTGTTTAAAATGGGAAGTGCACTGAGTCAAGTTTAAAGGTCTGTATGCTCTTGTGACTGAGGTATGTGTCTATTTGTACAAACATTTTCACATGTGTTATGCATCTGAATAAGGCATACATTTGAAACACAGGTATACAACTATTTGTATGTTTCTTTTCATGTATGACGCCACTAGGAAAAGGCACAGACACATGCATGCATGCTTTCAGGAATATGGTGAGACTTACAACAGTGACATGGGAAAGACACAGGCATACGCATGCATACATTCAGAAATATGGCTAGACTTATAACAGTGACACGGGAAGGATTGCTGATTTAAATTTGGTAGGTCTAACATTCTGAGCAGTCAGTGAAAAATGAAGCTGCAGCAGAAAAGTGAGGTTTAAGACATGATTAGGGTACTTTGTATGAGTCTCTGGAAAAGTGCACTTGAAGTAGACCATATAAATTTAGATGTCTGCTTGAAATTAGGAGTGGGCAATGAATTCCACTCCACTCCGCTCCGCTAAGAAAGCTAGCGGAGAATTGTGAACTACATATTTCATTAAAAACACAGAATCGCGTAGTGGAATCAGCTACTAAACTGCACCCCCAAATGCTTTGATAAAGCAATTTTACATGCTAAAAAGCATATAACCAATTCACAAAAGTGAACTTTGAAATTAATATCAGCCAATGAGAGAGGTGATGATTTTGGTATCCCCCCTAACCTAGGGGGTGGACCAAGCAGATGCCTTGAACACAAAGAGCACATCATGCTGAACGATTCAGTGGTGCTCCCATCCTGTTAGGACCACCCCAAGCACAGTTATGGGCAAAAATACAATCCCAACCAAAGGCCCAGCAAAGCATTATGGGATGAGATTAGCAGATGGCAGTGAATGTTATAGTATCCAGTATCAAAATAATTCTACAAAGAGCTGCAGTTCAACTCGTCGTTACTAGGTGTCCCTCACGAGTCAAATGCAAAAGCATTGAAATTATTACATCAAGCTGCAGTTCCACTAGTCGTTACTAGATGTCCCTCACGAGTCAAATGCAAAAGCATTAAAACCCTTTCATGAAGCTGCAGTTCCACTAGTCGTTACTAGGTGTCCCTCACGAGTCAAATGCAAAAGCATTGAAACCCTGAGCTGAGAGCTAATACTATAAATTCTACAAAGAGCTGAAATGCAGCTTCATGAAAGGGTTTCAATGCTTTTGCATTTGACTCGTGAGGGACATCTAGTAACAACTAGTGGAACTGCAGCTTGATGTAATAATTTCAATGCTTTTGCATTTGACTCGTGAGGGACACCTAGTAACGACGAGTTGAATTGCAGCTCTTTGTAGAATTATTTGGATATTGGATACTATAATATTCACTGCCCACTGCTAATCTCGTCCCATAATGCTTTGCAGGGCCTTTGGTTGGGATTGTATTTTTGCCCATAACTGTGCTTGGGGTGGTCCTAAGAGGATGGGACCACCACCGAATAGTTCAGCAAGATGTGCTCTTTGTTTTCAAGGCATCTGCTTGGTTTTCTCCCTAGGTTAGGGAGGATCTCAAAATCATCACCTCTCTCACTGCTTGCTAAGTTTTCGTTTTCACTTTTGTCAAATGACTATATGCATTTTAGCATGTAAAGACAGAGATACTTGTTATTTTACCTAAAGTATATGAGGTCTCTGTTAATTAAGTGAGAAGCGGAGTGTAGTTGTGCTACGCCCACCCTTACTTGAAATGGGAAGTGTAGTCTGCCAAGTTTAAAGGTATGCGTGCTCTTGTGTCTGAGGTACGTGTCTACTTGTATTCTCACACGTGTTATGCATCTAAAGATGCTAGACATCTGAAACACAGGTATACAAGTATTTGTATGTTTCTTTTATGTATAATGAAACTAGCAAAAGGCACAGACATATGCATGCATTCTTTAAGGAACATGGTGAGATTTACAACAGTAACATGGGAAGGATTGCTGTTTTAAATTTGGTAGGTTTAACATTCTGAGCAGTTGGTGAAAAATGAAGCTGCAGCAGAAAAGTGAGGTTTAAGACATGTTGGCAGAGAAATTAGTGATTAGGGTACTTTGTATGAGTCTCTGGAAAGGTACACTTGAAGTATGCAGTATACATTTTGGTGTCTGCTTGAAATGGGAAACGCAGTCTGTCAAGTTTAAAGGTCTGTGTAGTCTTGTGACTGAGGTATGTCTCTACTTGTACATGTATTCTCACACATGTTTTGCAACTGAAGATGCTAGACGTCTGAAACACAGGTATACAACTAGTTGTATGTTTCTTTTTTGTATGATTCTGCTAGCAAAAGGCTTAGACACATGCATGTATGCTTTCAGGAGCATGGTGAGACTTACAACAGTAACATGGAAAGGATTGCTGTTTTAAATTTGGTAGGTCTAACATTCTGAGCAGTCAGTGAAAAATGAAGGTGCAGCAGAAAAGTGAGGTTTAACACATTATGGCAGAGGGATTAGTGATTAGGGTACTTTGTATGAGTCTCTGGAAAGGTACACTTGAAAAAGGCAGTATAAATGTATGTGTCTGCTTGAAATAGGACATGCAGTCTGCCAAGTTTAAAGGTCTGCGTGCTCTTGTGACTGAGCTACGTGTCTTCTTGTACATGTATTCTCACACGTGTTATGCATCTAAAGATGCTAGACGTCTGAAACACAGGTATACAACTATTTGCATGTTTCTTTTATGTATGATGCCACTAGCAAATGGCACAGACATATGCATGCATGCTTTCAGGAACATGGTGAGATTTACAACAGTAGCATGGGAAGGATTGCTGTTTTAAATTTGGTAGGTCTGACATTCTGAGCAGTCGGTGAAAAATGAAGCTGCAGCAGAAAAGTGAGGTTTAAGACATGTTGGCAGAGGGATTAGTGATTAGGGTACTTTGTATGAGTCTCTGGAAAGGTACACTTGAAGTATGCCATATAAATTTTGGTGTCTGCTTGAAATGTGGAAAGAAGTCTGTCAAGTTTAAAGGTCTGTTTGGTTTTGTGACTGAGGTATGTCTCTACTTGTATATGTATTCTCACACATGTTGTGCTTCTGAGAATGCTAGATGTCTGAAACACAGGTATAAAACTATTTGTATGTTTCTTTTATGTATGATGCCACCAGCAAAGGCAAAGACACATGCATGCATGCTTTCAGGAACATGGTGAGACTTACAACAGTAACATGGGAAGGATTGCTGTTTTAAATTTGGTAGCTGTAACATTCTGAGCAGTCGGTGGAAAATGAAGGTACAGCAGAAAAGTGAGGTTTAAAAGATGTTAGCAGAGGGATTATTGATTAGGCTATTTTGTACGAGTCTCTGGAAAGGTATATTGAAGTAGTGTGTATAAATATAGGTCTGTGTTTAAAATGGGAAGTGCACTGAGTCAAGTTTAAAGATCTGTGTGCTCATGTGACTGAGGTATGTGTCTATTTGTACAAACATTTTCACATGTGTTATGCATCTGAATAAGGCATACGTTTGAAACACAGGTATACAACTATTTGCATGTTTCTTTTCATGTATGACGCTACTAGGAAAAGGCACACACACATGCATGCATGCTTTCAGGAATATGGTGAGACTTACAACAGTGACATGAGAAAGACACAGGCATACGCATGCATACATTCAGAAATATGGTTAGACTTATAACAGTGACATGGGAAGGATTGCTGATTTAAATTTGGTAGGTCTAACATTCTGAGCAGTCGGTGAAAAATGAAGCTGCAGCAGAAAAGTGAGGTTTAAGACATGCTGGCAGAGGGATTAGTGATTAGGGTACTTTGTATGAGTTTCTGGAAAGGTACACTTGAAATAGGCCATATAAATTTAGGTGTCTGCTTGAAATGGGAAGTGCAGTCTGCCAAGTTTAAAGGTCTGCGTGCTCTTGTGACTGAGGTACGTGTCTACTTGTACATGTATTCTCACACGTGTTATACATCTAAAGATGCTAGACGTCTGAAACACAGGTATACAACTATTTATATGTTTCTTTTATGTATGATGAAACTAGCAAAAGGCACAGACATATGCATGCATTCTTTCAGGAACATGGTGAGATTTACAACAGTAACATGGGAAGTATTGCTGTTTTAAATTTGGTAGGTCTAACATTCTGAGCAGTTGGTAAAAAATGAACTGCAGCAGAAAAGTGAGGTTTAAGACATGTTGGCAGAGGAATTAGTGATTAGGGTACTTTGTATGAGTCTCTGGAAAGGTACACTTGAAGTATGCTGTATAAATTTTGGTGTCTGCTTGAAATGGGAAATGCAGTCTGTCAAGTTTAAAGGTCTGTGTGGTCTTGTGACTGAGGTATGTCTCTACTTGTACATGTATTCTCACACATGTTATGCAACTGAAGATGCTAAACGTCTGGAACACAGGTATACAACTAGTTGTATGTTTCTTTTTTGTATGATGCTGCTAGCAAAAGGCTTAGACACATGCATGCATGCTTTCAGGAACATGGTGAGACTTACAACAGTAACATGGGAAGGATTGCTGTTTTAAATTTGGTAGGTCTAACATTCTGAGCAGTCAGTGAAAAATGAAGGTGCAGCAGAAACGTGAGGTTTAAGACATGGCAGAGGGATTAGTGATTAGGGTACTTTGTATGAGTCTCTGGAAAGGTACACTTGAAAAAGGCAGTATAAATGTATGTGTCTGCTTGAAATAGGACACGCAGTCTGCCAAGTTGAAAGGTCTGCGTGCTCTTGTGACTAAGCTACGTGTCTTCTTGTACATGTATTCTCACACGTGTTTTGCATCTAAAGATGTTAGTCATCTGAAACACAGGTATACAACTATTGGTTTGTTTCTTTTAACTATGATGCCGCAAGCAAAATCATAGACACATGCATGTATGCTTTCAGGAATATGGTGAGACTTACAACAGTGACATGGGAAGGATTGGTGCTTTACATTTCTGGAGTTCTCTGTGTTCTTTCTGTACTTGTCTTGCCTCTTTGAACACCTCTGTTGCTTTTTTGTACAGTTCTGGTGGCTCTTTCTGAATCTCTGTTGCTTCTTTCTGCACTCCTCTTGCTTCTTTCTGTACCCTTCTTTCCTCTTTCTGTACCCTTTTACCTCTTTCTTCACCTCTCTTGTCTCTTTCTGCACCTCCCTTACCTCTTTCGGCACTTCTCTTGCCAATTTCTGTACCTCTCTTGCTTCTTTCTGCACGTCCCTTGTTCCTTTCTACACCTCTCTTACCTTTTTCTGTACCTTTTTGCCTCTATCTGCACCTCTCGCCTTTTTCTGCACCGTTCTTGCGTCATTTTGCACTTCTCTTGCCTCTTTCTGCACACTTCTTCCCTCTTTCTGCACCTCTGTTTCCTGTTTGTGTACCTCTCTTGCCTCTTTGTGCATCCCTCTTGCCTCTTTGTGCACCTGTTTTGCCACTTTCTGCACTTCTCTTGCCTCTTTCTGCACTTTTCTTGCCTCTTTCTGTACTTCTCTTGCTTCTTTCTGTATCTCTTTCTACATCTCACTTGCTTGTTTCTGCAGCTGACTTGCTTCTTTCTGCACTTCTCTTGCTTCTTTCTTCACCTCCCTTACCTCTATCTGTACCTCTCTTGCCTATTTCTGTACCTCTCTTGCTTCTTTCTGCACGTCTCTTGTCCCTTTTTTCATATCACTTGCCTTTTTTGCACCTCTTTTGCTTCTTTGTGCACTCCTCTTGCCTCTTTTTGTACCCTTCTTCCCTCTTTCTGTACCTCTGCTGTCTGTTTCTGCCCCTCTCTTGCCTCTTTTTGTACCCCTCTTCTCTCTTTCTGCACCTCCCTCACCTGGGTTTGCACCTCTCTTGCCTCTTTTTGCATCTCTCTTGCCTCTTTGTGCACTTCTCTTGCATGTTTGTGCACCTCTGTTTCTTCTTTGTGCACCCCTATTGCCTCTTTCTGCACCTCTGTTGCCTTTTTCTGCACTTCCCTTATATCTTTCTGTAGCTGTGTTGCTTCTTTCTGCATTTGTCTTGGCTCTTTTTGCGCATTTCTTTTTCTTTCTGCGCCACTTTTTCTCTTTCAGCACCTTTCTTCCTCTTTCAGCAGTTCCCTTGCTTGTTTCTGCACTTCTCTTTTTTATTTGTTATTAAGAGAATAGCAATGTAATTGTAAGTAATTGCTTAGTGGTTATTATGAATATTGACATGTAAATAATTTAAAATTGTTAATTGATGTAACACACTGTTGAAACTGTTCTTTGTTTTTTAGAAATTTATTTTATTTGGATCACAAATTGAAGATGGTAAGACAACATGAAAAGAGAAGAGAACAAAGAAAACAGTACTACTTAAAGAAAAGGAAAAAGAGGACATTAGAAAAAGAGCAAAATGTTACTCAGGATAAAATCTCTTCTGGTAAGAGTACTAAACAGTTTCTTAAAACAGTTGTAGAGAGATTTTAAAAAGTCAGTCATAATGAAAGGAAAAAGAAAAGTTTCACAACAAACCAGAAGGAAAAGAAGAATTGTAATTTTAAAAAAACACTAGTTTATTGAAAAACAACACATATTATAAGAAGGCCCAAACTATGTAAAGAGATACGTATAAGAATGTTTAGAAGTAGATACATTCAAAATGTATTAAAAGATTGTAAAAAATATAAAAGAAGACCAGCAGCATATAAGAAGAAGCAACACATTGAAAGTGTAGTAGATTTTGCTTTTGAATTGAAACGAAAATTATTTATATTAATATTGAAGAGAATGAGAACATTGGATAAAACAATGGTGTTTATGAAAGAGAAAAGCAAACGAAAAAGACTTGTTAATAGAAGTAACTTTTTTAAAGCTTTTACTGGTGAATGGAAGCACACTTCCAGTACTGAGCCTTTCTTTAATGAAGAAAACTATTTTCAAGAGAACACATTAGTACATGCAGTTGATACTAGTGGTCAATGCTATGAGATGAAAGATGGTTCTCCCATTCCAAAAGAAAAAATGGTTGTTAGGAATGTGGAAGAAGTAATAACTGAAGAAGTTCAAGAGAGGCGTACACAAGCTCCTGCATATAAGTGGGATTGTAGCAGTATTTGCAGCATTCAACAGGAATCTATTGACATATTACAAATTCTTTTACGACAATATGCAAAAAAAAGTGTTAAACAGAAGATTGAGATGTTACAAAGACTAGATCCATGTACAATAGGAAAATATACTAAGTTACAGGGTTATTCTCTGGCTTGTAGTTCAAGAAAAGTGTGACAAAGTACTTTTCATCATTTAAGAATGTTAGCGGTACATCGCTCTGAAATGCAGAAGTTAGTAAGGAGACTCTACTATGTAAAAACCCCTGCATTACATTTAAGTAAAATGAACACAGCTCTTTTGCACGGTTCAGTATCAGATGTACAAAAAGTTTGAGATGATATTGTCAGAATCACTCAGCCTCCCAAGAGAAAAGGTCCCTTTATTAATATGATTTGTTTAAAAACCTCTACGAAGTCAGGGAAAGGCTCTTACAGGCATAGGAAATGGATCAGGAGGATATCCAAGATGGTCACCAGGAAGCGACCATTGATGCAGCATTCTAGTGTTGCAGAGCACAAGGGCAGTTTGGAATGTCCAGAGAATTCTCCCACAGAAACGCGCACTTCACCTGAAGTTTTTGAGTTGAAGGACGTTTTTTAGCACCCTGCGGCGTGAGTAGTCAGTCAGGGTAGTTTGGCTCACTCTCACACAACGTTTAGTTTCGTCGCGTTTCCGGAATTTCAGTCAGAGGAGAGTAGTGTCAATCTATGGAGTCAAGTCAGTAAGAGTATTTATTATATTTTTCCTGCAATGCTTTTGGTGCGCGCCTGAGGGAGCAGTTTATTGGAGTTTAGTCTGCCTCAGATAGCGCATGCCCATTGTTGAGTTTGAGAGTTCCCGATTCCAAGGGGTAGTGTTTCATTTAGCGCAGAGTAGCACAGGCTAGCGCGAGCTCCCCAAATCATCAAGTGATATTCTTGTCAAGTAGTTTATTGTGAGAACGTTTAGACAATATAAAAGAGTTCAAGTATACACAGGTGAAAAAAGGTTAAGGCAAGTACAGCTATGCATTTTTTAACTCCCTCTAACCCAGAATTATACTTACCAAATCCAACGTAGGTGTACACAGGAAGTCCCACTTCTGTAAACGGAAGGTGAGAACCCCTAAAGCAAGAAAGAAAAACAATAAATGAATTAGTGAAAGAAAACAGTTGAGCAGCATAGTAGAAAGAATAAAATTATTCATATTGTCATACAGTTACAGCAAGCAGAAAATACCAAGAAAATAAAAGAAGAAAGGCATAGGTCACAAAAGATTTGGGTCGGTACAGTTCCAAATGTACAGTGATAGTAAAAGCAAGTCTAAGTTACAATATAAAAAGAGAAAAATAATGTAAAGTTGTTAACATCATTTCTTGCAGTTCCTTATCCATAATACACAACCTTGCTAGAAAAAGAAGTAGCGAGAGGAGTGAAGAAATCGGAGGAGGAACCTGAGGAAAATTGTGACTGTCTCTTCTCTGTCCCATCCCCTTTCCCCCCTGTGGGTTCCTCAGTCATTCCTTTTACGCAAAACAACTTGGTTGACTGGGAAACTGTAGTGGGGCATTGGGAACTGACGTCGTTCTGCTCCCGTGCATATTGTGGATTGCACCTTGACAGATGTACAGTTTCATTTTTTTGGTTCACAAGAGGAGTGTAGAGTAAGTGAGAGTTTGATAAGTGTAGGTATTGAAGACCACGGAAAGAGATTAGTATTGAAGAGTTTGCAAAAGAAATTACAAAGTTTAAGACAGTTTTGTTTGAAAAACCAAACTATGTTTGTATTTGTTGTTGACGTACTCACTAGAGAAGTCAAACTAGGAATGTTGATTTATATTTAAAAAATTGAAAAGGAAAACAATGATAAGTGGCAGCAATTTGTTGCTTATTTGTTGGTAAAAGGTCAGTTTGAGTTGGCTAGTGATCAAGTTATTTGTAAATACTGATACAACAAATTAGAAGAGAACAAAATGCCAGCTAGAGCAGCACATAACGACTTAGAGTTGATATCTATTCCTCAAGAACTGGCAAATTTGAATGCATATGAATCTATTCTTATTCAGTCTGTACACCCAGTTTAGGCCAACGTTCGTATGGTGCCTATAACAGGTAAGCTGCCACCAACAGATTTACAAAGAGGTCTGAAAGGAAGAGTTGTGTACTTACGTTTAGATTTTAAGAAAAACAATGAAATCGTTGGTGTAAATAGGAAGGAACATGAGCCAGTAGTTATTCTAGTAAATGGTGTACCAACAAAAATCTGGCAAGAGTTTGTAGATGTTACTAAACTTCAGAAGGCTACATTGTACCTGGTACAGAATAATATTGTTTATAAGAATGTAAATGTTGATGAAGAAGTAATATGCTTAGAAGATGAATCACTAATGTCAAATGGACAAGTCTGGGAGTGAAGAGATTTATGAACATTATACTATACATCCTACATCCTCTACATTCAAAAGAAATCATATGAAACAGTATTTAATTATTTCAAATGAAGGAAGCAAAGGGAACTCAAATGAGTGTATGGGAAAAAATGTAGAAGCTTGTTGTTTTCCACAGCTGTTCCCCACTGGAGAAGCTGGACAATTTGATGAGCGAGCTGTACAGATTCTAGCTCCAGAATACCGCTCCACAAGATTGTACTCTGAAGATCCAAGATTTCGACAGTGTATTCCATATATATTTCATTTTCTGTTTGAAAGCGATTTGTCTCCACATTCATATGCAGTGAACCACATATTAAAAACAGGAGTTCATCTTCAATATGTTTCTTCAAAAGAATTCATGGACAAACCTCAACAAAGAGATGAAAATTTAGAATCTCAGTTAATTAATTTGATAGGGTGTCAACGTAGTACCAATGAATATTGGTTTTGTCATCATGGTGAACTTAAATGTATGTTAAGAAATGTAGGTACACCTACTTGGTTTGTAACACTTAGCTGTGCTGAATATGAGTGGGAAGATTTACTTGAATTTCTAAGAGAAGCAAATTCAAATGTTAAAAACATTGGGGCAGATCTACAAGAAACTAATGCTGCGCGGTGCCGCAAGTCATTTTGCTGCGCCGCGCTGCATTAGTTTCGAAGCACAGGGATGCGACATATTTACAACAACATGTCGCATCTCTGTGCTTCCCCCTGCGCTGGCACACAAACTGCTGCCATGCAGCGGCGCAGGCACCCTTGCACCATGGTGCAAGGTTGCCTGCATTGTGGGGAGATTGTTTTTGTGCAGGAAGGGGCACCTTCCTGCACAAAAACAATCAATTGAGGTGATTTCCTCTTCCAATGTGTGCTGTAGAATGCAGCACGCATTGAAAGGAAACAAACGAGGAGAAATGAAAATATTTCTCCTCGTTGCACCTCGCTATGCCACCCTAGGGTGGCATAGCTCTGATGCATTTCCAGATTTACGATTTCTCGTAAATCTGGAAATGCATCAGTTGACATGGGTGTTGTGTGGGAACACCCACAGCAACACCCATGTCACGCCCCTAACACGCAAAGGGTTGCATGAACAGGGGTGATATTTACAAGCACAGGTTAAGTCACGCAGGGTGACTTTACCTGTTCTTGTAAATATCACTTAGCAGGCTGCGCCACCAGTGCGTCATGCAACGTGATGCACTGGCGGCGCAAGGGGCTTTTAAATCTGCCCCATTGAATTGAAGACACCTGGAGAACTCTGTTCCTTGGATCCTGTAAATGTCTGCAGGTATTTTAACCATAGGTTTCAAAGTATGATGTCATTTATCTGCAACAAAAACATTCCACCTCTTGGAAACGTTATTGATTTTTTTGGGCAAAAAGAGTACCAATCCAAAGGTGCTCCTCATATACACATGCTCTTATGGATAAAGAATGCACCAAAATGTGGACTGATACTGATGAAACTGTTGTGTCTTTCTTCGAACAGTATGTTACATGTGCCATTCCAAGAGATGGAGGAGAAAAGAGCTTGAGGCAACAAGTTTTATGGTTTCAGAGTCATCGATGTGGGAAATACAGCAGACGAAAATACAAGTGTAAAGGGAAATTTTATACAAAATGTATCTTCGGATTCCCACATCCTATAATTTCTAAAGGAAGAGTAAATAGTTTTTTGTCAGCAGTAAGGCATACAATAACTCAGAAATCTCCCAAGAATACATACAACTTAAAAAGAACAGAAGCTTCAAAGTATATTAATGACTACAATCCAGTTATTTTGAAAATGTGGAATGCAAACATGGATATTCAGTATGTTGCAGATAATTCAATTGCTGTTGCTTGCTATGTTACATCATATATTATAAAATCTGAAAAGATAGAGATGAAAGAAATGTGTGAAGCAATTTCAGCAGAGAAGATTCTTATCAAGAAATTGTATAGCTTCAGCTTGAAAATGCTTTCCCATAGAGAAATTGGATCCTATGAATGTTCGGATCGTTTGAGCCAAGCCGGTTTATATTCAAAGTCAAGAGGAATCATTTGGGTAAGACTAGGTCTTGCCTCTACTCGAAATAGACTTTTGAAATCTTTACAAGAAATTGAATACTTAGCACAGTATGAACCAGAAAGTACTGATATTTTCAAAACTAATATGTTGGATATATACCATCCCAAAAGGAGTCCACATCTTGAAAACCTATGTCTGTATGAAATACTTCCGCACTATACTTTTAAAAAGAATGTTGGAGAAAATGTAAAACAAGAAAGATATGCAGTAATTGGATGTGATGGATGTCTAGTGAAACATGTCAAAGGGGTCTTATTAATCACAGAAAACTGACTTGTGCTAGTGCAGATAAGAGAGAATTTTTTTATTAAGCACTTCTGTAACTGTTCAAGCCTTGGCGTCGTGAAACAGAATTACTTGGAGATTTTGACTGCTATGAAGCTTCTTTTAATGCAACAAAAGACAGCATTCAGAGCTCAAAGTTTCCAACTTATCTACAAATGTTATATGATGAGATTGAACAAGAAAATACTATTGCAACTAAAATAGCTAGAAAAAGTTCACAAGGCAGTCAAAGTTCTGGTCCATTGAGTCAAGATCCACTAGGACAACCAATTATTGAAAATTAAGCAGCGATAGGCATGAAGGGGTTCGAAACTGCAATGCAACAAGCACAAAAGGATATTATTCAGTTGGGAAAGTTAGAGGAACAACTAAATATTGAACAAAAATAAATATATCTAAAGTCAAACAATAGGTACAATATGGTTTGCTGCATAAAAAAAATGCCAATGTTCATCATTTAAACCTATTATTGTAATGTACATTAGTGGTCAAGCTGGATCAGGGAAAGGTTTCTTAATTAAAGTTTTGACAGGTTATCTACACAAAACTACAGAATCACATTTATCTTGTGTCTTAACAGATCCAACTGGATTAGCAGCACACAACATTAAAGGGATTACTTTACAACGATTACTTATGCTACCTGTTAAACATGATAATAAATTGGAATATCAGAAGCTATCTGGAGAAGGTTGTTATGAAGTCTCAAGAGTACTGAAGAAAATGAAACTTTTAATCATTGATGAAGTGAACGAGGTCTCAAACTTATTGCTTGCCTTTGTACATTTAAGAATGCAACAGATTTTAGAAACAGATTACGATGTTCTGTTTGGAGGAAAACATTTAATTGTATTTGTAGGGCTACTACAACTTACTCCTGTAAAAGGACAACCTGTTTTTAAAAAATTTCTCCATGAAGACACAAGGAAATCTTTGGGAAGTATTGGAAATGTAAACATTTGGTTACATTTTGAATATAAAGAACTTGGTAAGAATATGCGACAAGCAAGTGATGAAGACTATGGAAACATTATTCAAGACATAAAATTGGTGTCTTGACGGAACATGGTAAACTTTAGAAAGTCAGCTACTATGAACTTGTTAACAACTGGAAAAACAGCAGCTGAAGTAATGTACAATATGCTTTAAGTCTATAGTTTGCCTATTGCCTACACTGCAAAAGTGTTCAGCATTTAATCAACAACTTCTCAAAATGGAAAAACAACAAATTGTGGATGTGACAATTCTTCTAACGGAGAAACTACAGGTTTCCTCTGTCTGTAGCATATGCAGTAACTATTCATAAATCTCAAGGTTTAAGTATAGACAGAGCTTTTGTAAATATTGGAAGTACGGTGTTCAAAGAGGGAATGGCATATGTTGCATTGTCTCGAGTAAGAACATTGTCTGGTATGTATTTGATACTTAGTACTATCTTATAATATTTTAATTACAAATAACTCTACCTCTTTATTTTAAATAAAGTAAATGAAGCTATATTAATATATAATATTGTTTAAAAAAGTTAGATTTGTGTCCCCTACGCAAATCCAGAAGTTGCGATGTACACGGATGTATCACAATTCCTGAAATTATTATTGAAAGCAGGTTTTAATCACTTTCTTTTATTAATGTACAAGTTTATACACTATCTTAGCAAAACTGTAACCTTGAGCTTAAGATTATTATCGTCTACATATATGTATTAATAGTACAAATTAAAAACAAAGAGTCGCGTCTGGGTCGCGATTACGCATTTACATTTTCAAAAGAAACAAGGAGATTTAATATAACTTAAACTAAAATATTAAAGTAATAATCAAGTGTAAATTATACATTATGTGAAATATAACTGTTAAAAATCATGCTGGAGCCGCGATTTGTACGCAAATCCGGAAGTAAGGCCAGGTAATGTATGCGGTGGATTCGCGAACCCGCGATATTCATAAATGTAATGTTTAATTATAGTTTAATATAACTACATATTCATTATATTACTGTACAACTAAACTACTACACCTAACATATACAGAAAGTATTAATTTCACTATATTTTACACTTTTAAATAAATAAATGGGTTCGCGTACAAAACGCGAAGATCCGCGTATATATATATTTATATATATATATATATGTATTTTATAAACATTAATATTAAAGAATATAACAACATTTTTTTAAATATGTAAAAATTATATATATATGTATAAATATATATGTTAACTGCATTAAAGTTTCATGGATGTTATAGTTAGAAATTAGCATTTAAAAAACCATAGAAATTCACTGAAAAAAACACAGGTTTCAGGGACGTTATAGTTAGGAATTAGAATTTAAAAAACCTTAGAAATTAATTTGAGATGTCATCAGTGATGTCATCAGTGATGTCACTGTCCATGTCATGAGTGATGCAATATGTGACGCCATCAGCAGTGCATTTCGGGGGCGCAAGTTATAGTTAGCTCAGCTAACTATAATGGCTGACTATCTCTGGTTTTGTGCAAGTGAAATGTCACCCTAACTATAACGTCCCTGTAACCTTTGTTTTTTTTCTATGAATTTCCAAGGTTTTATAAATGGAAATTCCAAACTATAATCTCCCTGAAACCTGTGGTTTATTCAGTGAATATATATATACATCGCCACTTCAAGGAGGTCCACAGTAACAATTTGGACCACAACAAAGACGTGGTGGCATTAGAGAAGCCAGCCTAAGGAGGCTGGAAACAAGATACATCTTGGAGATGGACAGCAAAAGTCCTCACGGTTTTAATACTACTGAGGACTTACATACATGGCTTTTATTCTGTAACATCATCACTGTAGTAACATAAGTCTCCAAACATGACCATATGACAGGAAATAAAACACCATTATGGTATATAGAATCGCAATCTGCTGCTATCCCACTTACCCGCTAAGAACCACATCCCCATTTTATTGTAAATATAAGTTCATTCTGAACCTATTTTTTACAATCAACTTTTAAAGTTGCACTTGGCACTTTTTTTCCGCATAGGAGTTTCCATATGCGAATTAGCACTTTAGGCACTTTTGCACTTTCAGGTTTATTGTTTACAAGTGGCAGGGTAGATGCCCACAGGGACGGTATTTTTCTGGTACCTTTTGCATTTTTGCACATGTAATAATGAGTGGTCCTCTTAATGATTGGTTTTTACATTTTTTAAACATTATTTATATAGGTACATGGGTGTATTTTACAGCCATATAAAAACAGTAAGAATATATAACTGTTTTTTTAAGTACCTTTAAAATATGTTTTTTAAGAATGTTATTTACTATGTATGCATTTACTTACCTGTATTTATACAGACTATTTTGCGTATTTTGCACATGGTATATAAATTTAAACAAAGTGTTTATAAATGCTTCAATACTTGTGTTATAATAGACGAAAACAGACGAGTAGTCTATCTTCTATATTCATTGAGGCACTTGGCAGTTTAAATAAGGGAGTTAATGGTGGCACACCATGTGAACAAGGCCCTGCAAGGCCGAAACGCGTCATGGCAGCACAGTGCACGAAATAAACTGTTGGCACAAGAAAGAGGAGTCTGTTCCATTTTTCGATTCAGCACTGCAGGAATTGGTGGTAAAAGGATTATTTGTTATATATATATTACCTACTGGCGGTCGCCAGTAGGTAGTTATAGTTAGAACCAATTTTCCATAGGAAAAGCATTTTTTGATTTGCTAATAACTTTGGCGTCGTTTGACAAATCTTCCTGAAATTCTCCAAACAAAAAGTCTATCCAGGTCAGCTCCTATCCTGAAAGTTTGGGGGTGATTCGTCAAGCGGGGGCTGAGAAAAAAGGGGTCCCAAAACTAATTTTCTCCATGTTAATTTCCATAGGAATTTTGCGACGAGCTACAGCCCGAACTGCTGAACGGAATTACCCCAAATTTGGCAAAAAGGTAGAGCTTGGTTCAGAAAGCGACCTTTTTTTTAAATGGTGTAAATCCGTTCAGTAGTTTTTGAGAAATTCAAAAAATAAGAGTCAAAAAATCAATTTCCAATAGGAAACTTTGTGCAAGGCTACAACCAAAACTACTGAACGGAATTACTCCAAATTTAGCAGAAAGGTAGTGCTTGGGTCAGAAAGCGATCTTTTAAAAATAGTGTAAATCCGTTCAGTAGTTGCTGAGAAATTAGAAAAATAAAAGTTTTGATATCTGGGCGGAGCCTAAGTCGCGTGCGCGAGCTTCACTGTGATTGGCTGCTAGTAGTCCAAACCAGGAAGTGTTGGCAGCCATCTTGTGGCTCAGTAGAAGTGAGTCACCCAAAAACGGAGAAACAAAGGTATAAAACAAGAGAAGGGGGCAGGGTAGAAAAACCCTGACCCCCTAGTCCTGCTCAGGGGGTCCCAGAAGGATCGCGGGTTCTCGCGTTTCATTTTAATGAGGCCCTTGGGTGGGCTAGGTTCCGGGGGTATTTCTTAAAAAATAATAGCAGGGGCTCGCAGGTGTTGCTGGGGTGCGCTGGGGTCCGCGCAGCCCCAGGGCTTCACTCATGTTGGGAGGGGGGTTGCACGGCCCCCCTTCTGGAGCCTTCTATGTGCTTGTAACTTTGGCGTCATTTGACGAATCTTTATGAAATTATCCAAAAGTTTCTCTTTTTTGATTAGCTCTTATATTGAAAGTTTGGGGGTGAATGGTGTAGGAGGGGCTGAGAAAAAAGAGGGTCCTAAAACGTGTTTTCTCCATGCAATTTCTATACGAAACTTTACAGAAGACTACAGGTGAAACTGCTGAACGGAATTACGCCAAATTTGGCAGGGAGAAAGGCGATGGTCCAGAAAGCACGCTTTGTTTAAATGGTATAAATCCGTTCAGTAGTTTTTGAGAAATATCAAATTTTACAGATATCGATATTTGAGAATTCTGACATGTGATTGGCTGAGGGGTTACAAGCACCAGCTTGCGGCTTATTGGCTGTGAATGGTTGAAACCAGGAAGTGTTGGCAGCCATTTTGTGATTTACTCCGTCAGCTCGCATCTCTCCATGTAGAAGCCATCGGGTTCGTAGTTTTACCTCTGCGAGGCAACACTGGCATCTGTGTCTGTGTGAGATATGCCTTTCATGCTGCCTCTCTTCATATCACCAGGTCGCGGCTATGCCTTTAGAAGCCCGTCCGTCGGCTCGGAGCTCTGTGAGTCAGTCTGTCGGTACGATCCCCTACACTACCCAAAGACTACCCTAACACCACTGCACTGTCGTAAACTCTAAAACACTACCCCCAGCACGATCCCCTACACTACCCAAACACCACTGCACTACCCTAAACCCTAAATCTACCCACAGCATGACCCCCTACCCAAACACCACTGCACTACCCTAAACCCTAAAATACTACCCCCAGCACAACCCCCTACACTACCCAAACACCATTGCATTGTCATAAACCCTAAAACACTACCCCTAGCAGGACCCCCTACACTACACAAACACCACTGCAGTACCCTAAATCCTAAAACACTAACACCACCACGACCCCTACACTACCCAAACACCACTAGACTACCCTAAACCCTAAAACACTAGTCCCAACATGACCCCCTACACTACACAAACACCACTGCACTACCCTAAACCCTAAAAGACTACCCCAGCACGACCCCCTACAGTACACAAACATCACTGCAGTACCGTAAACACTAAAACACTACTCTGAGGATGACCCCCTACACTACACAAACACCACTGCACAACCCTAAACCCTAAAACACTACTCCCAGCATTACCCCTTACACTACCCAAACACCAATTCATTTTCGTAAACTCTAAAACACTACCTCCAGCACGATTCTTACACTACCCAAACACCACTGCACTACCTTAAACCCTAAAACACTACTCCCAGCATTACCCCTTACACTACCCAAACACCAATTCATTTTCGTAAACTCTAAAACACTACCTCCAGCACGATTCTTACACCACTGCACTACCTTAAACCCTAAAATGCTACCCCCAGCATGAACCCCCAAACAGTACACAAACACCACTGCACTACTCTAAATCCTAAAACAGTACTCGCTGCATGACTTCCCACACTACACAAACACCACTGTGCTACCCTAAATCCTAAAACACTACTCTCAGCACGACCCCCTACACTACACAAACACCACTGCCGTAAACCCTAAAACACTACCCCCAGCACGACCCCCTACACTACCCAAACACCACTGTTCTACCCTAAACCCTAAAAGACTACCCCAGCATGACCCCCTACAGTACACAAACACCACTGCAGTACCGTAAACACTAAAACACTACTCAGAGGACGATCCCCTACACTACACAAACACCACTGCACTACCCTAAACCCTAAAACACTACTCCCAGCATGACCCCTTACACTACCCAAACACCACTGCATTTTCGTAAACTCTAAAACACTACCTCCAGCACGATTCTTACACCACTGCACTACCTTAAACCCTAAAATGCTACCCCCAGCATGAACCCCCAAACAGTACACAAACACCACTGCACTACTCTAAATCCTAAAACAGTACTTGCTGCATGACTTCCCACACTACACAAACACCACTGTGCTATCCTAAATCCTAAAACACTACTCTCAGCATGACCCCCTACACTACACAAACACCACTGCACTGCCGTAAAGCCTAAAACACTACTCCCAGCATGACCCCCTACACTACCCAAACACCACTGCACTGCCGTAAATCCTAAAACACTACTCCCAGCATGACCCCCTACACTACACAAACACCACTGCACTACCTTAAACCCTAAAACGCTACCTCCAGCACGAACCCCCTACAGTACACAAACACCACTGTACTACCCTAAAGCATAAAACAGTACCAGTCCGTCGGTTCGCAGGTCTGCATCTGTGAGCCGTCGTGTCCCTAGCTGTACATGTGCGAGCCAGTCCGTTAGGTGATAGGTGTGTCTCTGCTAGCAGGGCCGTTGGCCCGTTGGTGTCCCCTTGCGAGTTAGACCCGAGCTCTCCCTCTGCGAGCCAGCACACTGGTGTGTGTTTGCGAGACGACGGCCTGTAGCTCTCCCTGTGCGAGCCGAGCCGACGGGCCGAAGCTCTCCCTCTGCGAGCCTCCCCGACGGCCCGCAGGTCTCCCTGTGCTAGCCGGATCACAGCTGTCACTCTGCGAACCGATATTGGGAATATAAGGCGGCTCTAAAAAGAGCCCTTGTGTTTATTAGTTGGAGCTACATATAAGTGCAGATGCACAGCTTCAGGTTATTCAGAAAAACTCGGTTTCCCTGATCTGTGAAGTGTACTCCATCACTTCTGTAGATATCAGCCATATCAAAACGTATGTTGTTGTTGTAGATCGACCCCATTCTATGGTCTCTGAGGTATGTAGACACAGCTTTGTTGACATTCTTCCTAGATTTTTCAATCTGAGGACAAAATTGGTTTGACCATTTCCACTTCTGTCTTTGGCATATATTGGAATATACAAAGACAGTTTGAGGCAAAAGCAACATCAATTGTCGAAAGGTGTCTTTCATTAGCATTTCCAAACCTACACCAGTCAATGTGCGTAGGTCGTTTCCACCACAGTGCACAATTATGAGGTCAGGGTGTTGGAGATGCAAACAGGTTTTAACCAAATGCAACAATTGGTGCCACTTCAATCCTCTCTGTGCAAACCATTTAATGTGCACATTTTGTAAACCTAGGTCTAAGTCAATACGTCTCTGTTCTGCATACCTCTTGCACCAGAAAACATAGCTATGTCCTACGATCCACACTAGCATTTTGAAGGTATGGCTGGGAAGTATGGATAGATGTCTGTAGCTCATGCAGTCCGTTCGTAGAATAAGAGATATGTTTAAAGGTGGGGAACTACTTTTTTCTCATTCAAAACGATAACTGATTGGGAGATGAAAAGCATTGTTTTTTAAAAGTAGGGTGCACATTCGTTTTGTGGAAAAGCATCTTTGTGATTGGTTAAGAAAAAGCAGTTTAAACGTGGAGTACATATGATAGGATAAAATTTGGTCAACTCAACTACACCTGCTACTTGTATTTGGAAGGCACTGTTCGAACTTAAAACAATCGTGAACTTTTAACCTGCACGTGCCGTTAAATGTTTGAGAAAATGTTGCAAAAAAATATCGTTAGGTTTAAAAAAATTGATGAACTTTTAACCTGCATGTGTTGTAGAATGTTCTAGAAAGTGTGTTGATAGAATACGTTGCACTTCTGACTTCTATGTGTCCTTGAATATTAAAAAAACTGTTTATATGGAAAATTCAAAAATAACCAATAGAGAGAAGTTTTGCAATCTAAAAGAATCAAGGAACTATTCTAATTTGTTCTTTACATGTATTTATGTGTGGAGTAACAAAATTACAGACACAACAGCACCAGGAAGAGGAACAAGCAGGGAGTGGGGGACGGGCGGAGATGGGCACAATGGCACACATGCACAATTAAGTACAGCACAACTACAGGCAAACCATGGCTAAAATGAAACACACCAACAAGGAGCACAAGTCACACAACCTGCCAACATCACACCACTGAACAAGCACAGAAGTGAAAACCACACTGCCTGAAAGGGAGAAGGATGAACAAAACCTCACATGAAGGGACATCTTACACAGAATGCATCACACACACATAGGAAGCAGAGCACACCAACATCCAACACAATGTTGTCCAAACACAAACATTCGCACAATCGAACACAGGACACAAATGCACTCACCTGTGGTGGATAAACGTCCAAAAGCATCAGTACGAAACAGGCACATGAGAACGCATAAGTACAAACCCACAGTCCGGATGGGGTAGTAATTCACGTATGGGCAGCCAGAGAGTCCGTGACACACACATTGGCATACAAATGAAGACACAACACATTTGGAGACAAGTGAAAATGTGGAAACTTTATAAAAAAAAGTGCATGTCAGTACGGCCAAGAGTAGTGCCACGATATGCAGACAAATGCAGCAGCATGCCTGAATAAGGAATGTAGGAAAACGTCCATGTTCACCTCGGGGTAGTTCATCACCAACACACGTCAGTGTCAAGCAGCGTTGGTTGTCCGCGCCTCGGACATGAGTCGACACCAATGCAGCCATGTCCACTGTCGTCTTGGGACATGTGACCAGATGCACAATGTGCAATGATGCGGCAGGACACGTGCAATGTGGCACATCGAGTAAGACCCTTTGAGTAAGACCTCTGACCCTCGGTCTAGGTCCACTCTCTCCCCACTGCTCCGCTCTGCCGTCTCTTGCCTCCAGACCCCGACCTCCTCCTTGGGAGGTTCGAGGCTGCTGCCCGCTTCTGTGCCTGCTGCCCGCTCCAACTGGGACCAGACTGCCTCCAACCACTGTAACCTTTCTCAGCCGTTTTTTTTCTTAATTTTTTCCCTGTTGTGACACTGTTATTGTGCCCATCTGTGTCTTGCTCTAATTCCACCATATATATATATATATATACATTTATTTTCTCGTGCCTGCCTGTTCCTTTTGCCTTTTGCCGCTGCTGCCCCTGCGGCCCCTCCCCCCGGAATTCCCCCAGAATTTCCCCCGGAATTCCCCTGCTCCCTCCTCCCAGCCTCTCCTCCCTCCCACCTCCCCTACTTAATGGCGAGCGCTGCGCGGTCGCACTGCTGGCATGCCAAAGGCGCGCCGCTGGCAAGCCCGTCTGCGCCCATCCGTGACCCGACCGCGGCCAGCGCCAGGAACCCTGGACCTCTCACTACCCATCGCTACGACACCACCACCCTCCTCGCACTCAACCCTGGAAGACTTAGAGAATGCCAACAGGCCTCGCCGAACACGACCCACGGCCAGTTCTCCTGCCTCCACTGCCGCCAGACCCTCGCCGCCACCCCGGCCTCCAACACCGCCGACGCCAGCACCGGCGACACCCTAAAATGCATCCTCCTCAACGTACGATCCGTACACAAACACGCCATGGAAATCCGTAACCTACTCGACTCTCTTTCGCCCAACATCACCTTCTTCACAGAGACCTGGACCAACGCATCCTCCACCCCGACATCAGCACCGCCATCCCAGACGGATACAAGATCCAGAGGAAAGACCGCCCCAACCACCCAGGAGGGGGCCTCACCATCGCCCACAAGATCACCCTCCGCCTCACCACCTCCAGCGAAATCTTCCCCTCCACCGAACACCTGCACTTCAAGATCCAGACCACCCCCAAAGCCATACTCGGAGGAACCCTCGTCTACAGACCCCCCGGCCCTCGAACACCCTTCACCACCACCATCACCAACTTCATCGCACCCCACGCGATCGCCTCAACAAACTACATACTCATTGGAGACCTGAACTTCCACCTCGACAACCCCAGCGACCCCAACTCCACTATCCTTCATGACAACCTCGCCAGCATCGGACTTAAACAACTCGTCAACACACCGACCCACAGAGCAGGACACACCCTCGACCCCATCTTCGTGGCAGGAAACAGCGTCCATTTCAGCCACACAATGCAGCCACCATGGACCGACCACCACTGCGTACACTTCGCCATCAACAAACCCAAGGCACCCAAACCAGCCCCACGCCCACCACGAAGGAACTGGAGCAAGGTTACCGATGAGCAACTTAACTCCATCCTCACCCGAGACAACCACACCTGGGCACCCGACGCAAACACCGCAAATGACGCAGCCAGAGAACTCCACATCTGGATCTCCAACTGCGCAGATGAGCTCGCCCCGCTATGCAACCCCGACAGACAACGCCCCAGGAAAGCCGCCTGGTTCACAACCGCTCTCCAAGAAGCCAGACGCACCTGCAGATGCCTGGAGAAGAACTGGAGAAACACCAAGACAACCAAAAACCACACCACCTACAAGGATGCCATGACGGACTACCACAACCAGATCAGAGCCACCAAAAGGAACTTCGTCCACAACAAAATCCTGGCCAACTCCACCAACTCCAAGGAACTTTTCAGTGTCATTCAAGAATTCACCAACCCACGCAGCGAAGCCACAGACATCACCCCATCCCAAGACCTCTGCGACAAGCTTGGAACCTATTTCCACCTCAAGATCAAAAACCTCTACGACAACTTCATCGACCATCCGCCAGGCACCACAGACCCCCAGAAACACCAGCCAGCCCACCATCTCCAACTGGACACCGATCATGGCCGAAGACACCACCTCGACCATGAAAAGCATCCACTCGGGGGCCCCCACCGACCCCTGCCCCCCTCACATCTACCACAGAGCCGTGGCCGCTATCGCACCCAAACTACAATGCACCATCAACACCACCTTCAAAACAGGTACCTTCCCAGACGACTGGAAGCACACAGAAGTCAGACCCCTGCTCAAGAAGCCCACAGCTGACCCCACTGACCTCAAGAACTATTGGCCCATCTCGCTCCTCCCCTTCACAGCCAAAGTTGCAGAGAAAACAGTCAACAGGAAACTGACACGATTCATTGAAGAGAACGCCGTCCTCGACCCGTCCCAATCTGGATTCCGAAGCAACCACAGCACAGAGACCGCCTTACTCGCCGCCACAGACGACATCCGCACCCTCCTGGACCAAGGCCACTCCGCAGCCCTCATCCTACTCGACCTATCAGCGGCCTTCGACATCGTCTCCCATCGCACACTAGTCGTCAGACTACATGACGCAGGCATACAAGGAACAGCCCTTGACTGGATACGATCATTCCTCACCGGAAGAAGCCAAAGGATCAGACTCCCACCCTTCCTCTCCGACCCCGCGAAAATCACCTGCGGAGTCCCACAGGGTTCATCACTGAGCCCCACCCTCTTCAACATTTACATGGCCCCCCTCGCAGCCATCGTCCGACAACATGGCCTCAACATCGTATCCTACGCCAACGACACCCAGCTCATCCTCTCCCTCACCAAAGACCCCACCACTGCCAAACTCAACTTCCAGAAAGGAATGCAAGACATCGCAGTCTGGATGACCAACAGCTGCCTGAAGCTCAACGCCGAGAAGACAGAAGTCCTCGTCCTCGGTACCACCCCTTCTGCATGGGACAGCACCTGGTGGCCGACCGCCCTCGGAAGCCCACCTACCCCCTCAGACCACGCCAAGAACCTCGGCATCGTACTCGACTCATCACTCACCATGAACCGACAGGTCAACGCCGTCACCTCCAGCTGCTTCAACACCCTCCGCATCCTCCGCAAGACCTTCAAGTGGATCCCCCCTGAGTCAAGGAAGACAGTCACCCACGCACTCATCACCAGCAGACTGGACTATGAAAACGCACTGTACGCCGGCATCAACAAGTCCCTGCTCCGCAAACTCCAGACAGTACAGAACACCGCCACCAGACTCGTCCTCGGCATCCCCCGACACGAACACATCAGCCAACACCTACGGAGTCTCCACTGGCTCCCCGTGGAGAAAAGAGTCACTTTCAAAATCCTCACTCACGCCTACAAATGCCTACACAACAACGGACCCAAATACCTCAACGACAGAATCAACTTCCACCTACCCAAAAGAAACCTCCGATCTTCCAACCTCGCACTGGCCAAAACCCCGCGCATCCACAGAGCAAGAGCAGGCGGAAGATCCTTCTCTCACATTGCAGCCAAGACCTGGAACGAGCTACCGGCAGACATCAGACGCGCCCCCTCCCTGAACACCTTCAGGAAGACTCTCAAGACCTGGCTCTTTGGGTAAACAGATCTGCGGACCCCCCCTCAGCGCCTTGAGACCCTCACGGGTGAGTAGCGCGCTTACAATTCCCTGATTGATTGATTGATTGACCCATCCAGCACAGGCATCACAGGACATGTGACCCTGCCAATAAAAGGGGCCTAGCACATCACATTCCCCACTGCCGGAGATGACATGATGGCGTCCGCACCACGTGGCTCAATCATGAAGGGTCCATGACTTATGGCGCATGGAGTTAGTGGCACGCGAGGGCCTGCGTCCGGCACGGGCCGTGGCGATGACTTGCGTTGCACTGAGTTAGTGGCACCCGCTGCACTGCGGCTGGCAGGGGCCTACCGCCACGGGCCATGACTTGCGTTGCACAGGGTTAGTGGCACCCGCTGCACTACGGCTGGCAGGGCCCTACCGGCACGTGACGATGACTTGCATTGCACAGGGTTAGTGGCACATGAAGAGCTGAGCGGGTGTGCAGCCTGCGATGATGCGTAGACCTCGATACGCCGTCCTGCAAATCAAGATTCGATTTGAATTGAGGGCCCTGCTGGAGCGCAGTGTAAGCCGAAGGCAGCAGTCAGCACACACATGACTCTGCTGTGTGGTGCCGCAGGGTGCGCTGGGGGCCTGTGGCGTGGAATCCAGCGATCGGCTGAGGAGGTTGCACTGGCACGTGGTGGGCCCTCTTGGAGACACGCCGGTGGCGGCAGGTGAGCATTGAGGCCTGGGTGCGCAGGGGCGGCCAGTCATCAAGGGCGGCGGACCGGTCTGGGGACCAGGGCTGGGGTGCAGCAGGCGCACCGGATCGCACAGGCACCACCGGTCACGGCGGCGGCCTTGTGGCTGGGTGGGGGGCGCAGCGCGACACGACCCTGCATGCGATGACGTGATGTGCACGGGTTGGTTTGGGACGTAGCCACCTCGTCTCCAGTGTGAATCTGCCCGTTGAAGGTGGTCGGCCACGTGTGTGTAGGCCTATGGACAGGTTATGGCGGAGACTGAGACACACGCAGTAGTCATTTGGTGGTGGATTTGTGACGTGTGCATTCCCACAGTTGTGAGTTGTAGGATTGTGGAGTTGAGGTGTGTGGTGTGTTCAGTTGGTACTTGTCGATGGGCAGTGCATTACCATTGGTGCCATCCTCAAAGCGCTGGTTGGTGGCGGACTTGTGGACATGTGGGAATCATGCACACTGCCTGGGGAGTTTGCGACGACATTGGTGGACAGGCCACGGTGGTCCACTTTTGTCTGCACATTGATGGCATGCGTGTGGTTGCTGTTGCGGTGATTGTGTGCAGTGTTGGCAGGGGGCACAAGTCGTACACGTGTGCTGTGAATTGCCCCCAACACATGCGTGAAGCCAGCTATGGCGCAGTTCCCTTGCGTGGTCTCAAGATGTTCCTGCGCAGTGTGGGGGGAGTGAAGGGCAGGGGTATCGAGCTGACACACACCGTCATGCTTTCAGGTAGGATGAGTCCTGCATGATATGACCGTAACAGCAGTTCGTGTGGTCGTTACCTTCCTTTTCATTCCTACGATGGTTACGTCCACATGAACTTCTGTTACGGTCTTCTCATGCATGATTTATCATGCCTGTGAGCATTCCGGTTTGTCCAAGTGCAGTACACTGTACCAGATTAGGCATGTGACTATACGGAAGTTTGACCATTGTCACCATTTCTCCCACAGGTTTCTGAAGACACGTTGCCCTGTTGAAGTTCCCCGTTGGGAATGGAACGCGTTGGCTGAGCTTTTCGTTTTGTTTGTTTGTGTATTTGTAATAAAGTTCTGTTTTTACACTACTGTTGACTACTGGACTTCATGACCTGGCGCACCCACATTTCGGTTACTACGATCTTGGGTCTGGGGCACGGAGTCGTCTAGCACGGCTGGCGTTGGGGTTGGTTGCGCAGGTACACTACGAATTGGAACTATCGTGTGGTGCGGATACAGGGGCCCGCCGTTGCTTTTGTGGACATGCATCCATGACATGTGTGGGGGAGTTTGATGGGGCTGGCTGTGAGACTCCTCTGACTATGGCAGTTGTTGGTTGGAAGGTACCAGGGGCCAACAGGTGCAGCACAGCCAGCAGCTTTGTCTGCGGGGGGATGTTGTTTTGTCCGCTGTGTTGGTACCGTCAGCCTGTGGGCAATGTGGGTCATGATGCAGAGGATGGTTGTCCTTTTGAGCCTGTGTTGGCCAATGGCTTCCTCTGGCGTTGAGTCTCTGGGGCTGGTGCGTTTTAGGGTCGTCCGCTGTCCTGCGCTGCCTAGGTGGTAATCCAGGGGGGTTGGTCCGGAGGGGGGGGCCTGGCAGTGGTGGCGGTGGGTGTTGTGGCCCTCTTGGTTCTCCGAGCTGCATGATCAGTAACTCCATGGCATCTGTTGGTCTTCAGATGTGGGTCTGGGTTGGGCTCCCTTTCATACTGCAGGTAGTCGTCCTGCTTAACACCAGCAAAAGGCAGGTGTTAAATCCCTGCTGCTAACGCGCCTTTTCACCTGTTCTTGGTTCGCATCGCAGATCTGACTGGTCGTTGAGAATATCGCGAAGTGGTGTTTTCGTGTGTTTTTGCACGGAAACACCTACTCTGCATGTCATTAGCGTTAGTTGTCGCACTCATCCGTGGCGATTTTTTTTGCGGTAGCTATCGCAGGAAAACTGGCGATGTCGGCGGTTTGCTCCTCCATGTGAATGGGGCAATAAATCTATCGCCACTTTGGCGGCGCTAAAGTGCCGATAAATCGGCGATAGGTCCTTGTGAATATGCCCCCCAGTTTCTGTGAATAGATGCAAGTGATGCCCTATCGCCCAAAAGATCCGATTTTGTCTTGTGATGAGCCTATAAGAAGCAAGACAAAGCCTGGCTGTTATGTGTTTATCACGGGCTCACACGCTGTTTTTCAGCTGCAACAAAGACTATTGCTCACTCTATGAGGCTTTGTAAAAGGGAAAAATGTAATGAGAATAAAACATCCCAACAAAGGAGAGAAGGGAAGTTATTTCCATGAGTTAACAGAATGCACGAGGGTCGGCGGACCTGCTTGGGGCATCTGAAGTTCATACATCGAACTCGGAATTTCTCCGAATTAATGCATGAACTTCCCCCACAACAAGTCGAAAGCACTGAAAGGCAATCTATGCTCACCGTTTAAGACTTGTTCTGTCTAAGGTTCACGCATTAACTTGGAGAAATTCAGAGCAATATGTATATACTTAGGCCCAAAAAAACACAGGCGCTCGGATCTACACTGAAACAGAGCACAGGATCATGATGCGGATCCTGTACCATAGTAGACACATGTAGGCAGTGGCGGCTCCTCCGCTAAGGCGGAGGAGCATCGCCCCACTGCTTTGAAGCAGTGAAAGCAAGAAAAATAAAATGATAGCGTCATGTTATTATCTTTTTATTTTTTTCTGCTGCAGCAGCTTTGCGTGACGGGTGGGGCTGCTCTGCGCACAGAGCAGGGAAGGGGAGGAGTGGCAGCACCCTCCTACATGCGCAATGACAGTTTGGCTGGCCCTCTCGGGCCGGCCAAACAGTCATGCGCACTTCGCATGTTCTCCATGCAGGCTGCATTACAGCGTGCGTGGAGAACATACCCAGGCCCCCAGTCCCTAGATGAGCGCCGAACCATGGTGCTCAGACCAATCACAACACTGCATTGCAGCGTTGAGATTGGTCAGGGGAGCCTGGGTGCTTACTAATCACAATACTGCATTGCAGTGTTGTGATTTGTCAGGGTAGCCCGGCTGCTTGCTTCCTGTTCCCTTCCCGAGGAGAGACGACGGAGAGGCGCATCGGTAAGTTTTTTTGGTTTTTTTTTTTAATCCCCTTACCCCCTCTCAGCCCCCGCCCCGCCACTCCCAATCCGTGCCGGCCGCTACTGCATGTAGAGGAAAATTTACCAACAATATGCGCTATGTTTGCATCACAAACGTGAAGCAAACCAGCACAAAATGTCTTTTTTATCATTTACTTTCTAGCGCAAAACTTGGTTTGCGCTGAAAACTGCCTAAAAGTAACGCAAAGTAGCGCAAGGCACTGCTTTGCGCTGTTTAGCATCAAGGGAGCGTTACATGGAGGTTCCCATATAACCAACCATGCTTTTTGACACACAAAACCCTATCTACCAAAATTGTGAGACAGAGTTTTGTGTCAAAAATTAATGCCATTTGAAAGCAGGCGTTAAAAGGAGAAATGTTTTTATTTCTCCTTTCTTTTTCGATTTTGCATATATGCTGCACTGTACAGCACACATTCAAAGTAGGAAAAGATTTAAAAGTTATCTAGGCATGGTATTTTGTACTGGAAGGGAACCCTTCCAGTTCAAAACCTATGCTGCACTCTCGCACACACGCTTGCACTATGGCGCAAAGGTTTGTGCGAGGCACTCGGAAGCAAAATTCTGCACCGCCGCCGCTAGGGAGAGGGAGGAGAGTACCATATCTCTGTAGATATGGTGCTCTCCTGCTCCCTCCATGTCATGCAACGCAGCCCAGAATCTTTGGTTGCTACACTACATTGGGTGATAGTTTCATATGTCTGGCCCTTAGTTGCAAGAAATGCTATCTGGATTCTCACGATTTTAAATATTTTTTATGGTGCTGACCTAGAGTTTGGTGGAACCTGATGGACTACCATATGGCAAATTTAGAGATGATCGTAGGTCCACCGGTCATTTCCGTCATGGCAGTTCCCTTCAAGGTACATAAAGTTTGGTGGACGGATGCCATCTGTGTTGACAGTCATCCACCAAACGTTTAACATTGTTTTTTGCAAAGGCAAACTCACTAACAGGCAGTTTGTTTTTCTAAAGCAAATATTAATAACTTCCACACCATTGGAGTTTTCGCCAAGGCTGTGGTGGTCATCATTTTGTTTTCTGTCTCTCAGCATCTCGTCAGCATCTAGTGATTTTTCAATGTGTACCAACCCTGCAGCAATTCATGTGGCAAAATCTAATGAATGAAAAATGGGTATGAAGGAAGCTAATGTATTTTTTTAATTCCCTAGATGCTGAGGGACATATTAATTAAAATAATCACACAGTGTAGGGCAGCAAGCCACCTTGCTTCGCTGTGTGATAGAGAGAGGGCAGGAATGCGCCGTATTTAACATTATATGGCGCATTAATATCATTTACCAGCGCTGGTGACAATGTACTGCCTAGCACCATGTAGGCACCCTTACACCATGGTGCAAGGGCGCCTGCGTTGTAAGCAGGTTTGTTTGTGTGCAGTAAGGGACACCTTTCTGCACAAAAACAATCCCCTGACGCATTTCCCTCTTTCTATGTGTTACGCCTCCCCTGGGAAACACGACAAGAAATAAAGATATTTCTCCTCTTTACGCCTCCCCTGGGAATGCGTAGCATTTTGCCGCACTCCCAAGTCTACCAGTAATGGTAAATCTGGGAATGTGCCAAAATCCATGGGTGGATGCTTGGGAACACCCACACTCCAACCCTGAAAAGCCTACCTGGGACAGAGAACCGCAGCACAGTGATTTGTGCTGCGTTGCATTACTCTGGATTTATCAAGCCACTCAGGGCCACGCAAAGTGTCCTTGCGTGGCTTGATAACTATAACTTAAGAGTTGCATTGCTTTGGCATCCCGTTTTTGGCGCAAAGTTTGAGCACTTGGCGTTGCATTATTATTTGCAACGCCAATAGCTCAAACTTTCTGTGATGCGAGACCTATTGCTTTGCAAATGCTTGTTTTTTTGTATGCTACAAAAAAGTATCCTAGACCCTCTCTTCTTACATGGATACTCAGCAGGATTGTCACATAAATTCTCTCACTTTGAAGTTAGAGAAAGAAAAGTAAACACCAAGCTCCCTCTGGAGAGAGAGCTTGACTTTTGACCTCTGTCTTTGAATGCACAGAAAATGTGACAAGATAAGAACCAGATTTAAAGGCCTGTTTACAAAAAGGTTTGTGGAAGAATATAGTAAACAAGGTTTGGGCAACGGGAGGGACGAACTCAAGCTGGACAGCCTAAGAAAAAATAGCCAGCAAATACAAAAGCCAGAAAATGTGAGTTACAAACCACAAAGCCAATAGTAAGCAACAGTCCGAATGCATTCCTAGGTCAGCTTTCTGAATGTCCCCCAGATGTCTTTTGCAAACCAGACAGCTGTGCTGTCTGGTAGGCTTCAACCTAAAAAAGGCAACACGGTTTATTCACAAGTTGCCCATCTGGCCAACATTTTGTTCATTCTGACCAATTGCCCTCCTGGGTCTCTCATAGCCAGAGCATCATGTCTTCCTGTCCGTAATTTTTATATGCCCTAAAAAGGTTTACAATTAGCACAGCAAAATGAAGAGCTTTAGACTAGTATTCTGTACGTTTATTTTTATTTAATTCCATGAATCAGTGGCAACTGCCTCGGCAAGGGGGTGGAGGGATGAAAAAAAATAAAAAATAAACTTACCTTCTTCGCCGCCGCCGCACGTCTCTCCTCCGTCCTCACTCTGCAGCACCGGAAGCACCCAGGCTCCCGGACTCTCCCAGCCAATCACGACGCTGCACGAGCAGCGCCGTGATTGGTCTGAGAGGCCTGTTCGACCGCTCAGGCAGTGCCTGCGAGGCTGGGCATGTTCTCCACCGGGCTGTGCAACACAGCCCAGTGGAGAATATGCTAAGTGGGCAAGGGTGTTTGGCCGGCTTCAGATGTCCAGCCAAACCGTCATGTGCACTTAGGGAGTGCAAACCACTCCTGCTCCCTCTGACGGCAGGGAGACCATTCCCACCCGCACCTAACATGGTTTTGAGTGGCACAGAAAAATAAAATGATAATAACTTTTTGTTATTATCATTTTATTTTTCTTTTGCACTGCTCCACGAGCAGTGAGGCGACGCTCCTCCGCCTTAGAGGAGGAGCCGCCACTCATGAAATTGCTGCAACATATTCATTTTTGTGCAGCCTTAATTCTTTTTCTGTCACACAGTTGTGAAATAATGCCACAATACCCGTGGGACATCTTATGCAATGGCTAAAGTGGCATCATGTCATGTGGGGCTCATTCAGCCAAGCACTTTGTAATCTAGGACCAGCAGTTATGTGGTAAAGACTACTAATTTATAAGGCAAAGCATGGAAAATTATGTGGAACTAAAGTTACGATCTTTAGTGGAAACACAAAACCAGGCTCCTTCGATTGAGAAAAATCCCTGCAGACCTTCATGGTACATCTCGAAATAGCTTCTGCTTCGAAAAGAATGGCTGCCCTTTAAATGTAAATTTGTTTTAATTGTGAAACATGATGTTTTCAAAGGAAAACAGCCAGTCTTTCCGCCATGTTAGGATTGTTTGTTTCTTGCGTACAGTAAATATCTTCCATTCTTCCATCCAGTGGGGTTGATCACTCTGTCTGGGCATGATTTCCGTGACAGCAATGAATCAACAGCTGAAAGGCGAACTGTCACTGCACCATGTGTGCAACATTGCTAAAGGGTTTTGAATTGTGAGCTTAAATAACATTTTTCGTGCACATTTCCAATTTATGCAGCACGTGGGGAATGGCGGGGAACAGAGGCAAATGCATATTTACATGCAAAAGGCCAGAGCTGTGGGAATCACCATTTCCCCCCTGCACAGTGGGTTTAACGCTCGAAGATGTGTGTTGTTACCCACTATCACTAGGGGACAGCTTACAATAATATGTCAACTTTTTGGGGAGCAACTGACAATAGGGTGCCATTATTTAGTACTTTATTCACCAAGGAAAATGTGCTCCTTAAAAATTACCATGTGTGATATCGATAGGAGAACAGAAGAAAAAGGGCTATGGTTTATTACAGTGTTAAGGTTTGGTCGGCTTTGATCCCAACAGCATGATGGTTTCTGGGACTGGTAGTTTTACCATTTTAAGTATGGGCTTGGAAGTCCAGGCATCCAGGCACCTGTTAACTACAGCCTCATTAGGTATTTGCAGGCCACTCAGCATGCCATCAGGTGAAACAGAGTCGCCCCTTATCAGAGAGATGAACCAGCACTCCAGCACATTTCTTTCTCAAGTCTGCGGCCTTCTTTTAGTAGTCCTGCTCTTCTGGGTAAAACGTCAAGAAAATCCTTCATGTGATAGATTTTTTATTTGTTAAAAAAAAAAAAAGGCAGGGACCCAAAGTTTTTCTTAAGAGCCGGATGTGGCACTGCGGTAAAGGATTATTGTGCTTTTGGGGAGGAGACACGAGATACATTGCTGCAAGGGCTTGGCTTGGAGCAGGATGAAGGCGCTATAGAAGTCAGACAAAGGGAAGGTGGGAAAGACAGATCAATTGAAGGATGAGGGAGTGAGAGCAACAAAAGGAGGGAGAAAGATGAATCAATGTGAGAGGAATCAGAGCAGCTAAGCTTAGGTTGTACCAGGGTGAAGTCTGAGTTACTGTCCTGGTTCACATCAGTTGATACAAGAGCCCCAACAAACCTGAAAACAATGCTTTTCATAATAATATTAAAAAACAAGCATTTGCAATGCAATCGGTCTCGCATTAGTAAAAGTTAGTGCTAATAAAGTTGTAAATGACTGTTTTTTACTTATGTTTTTTTTGTTTTCAGTGGAGTGATCATTTAGAAAAACAAGTTAACAGCACTATCTTAAAATGCAAAGAAGTTTGTGTTAGACAACGGATTCGAGTGTCACAAGCATGGGTTGATTTGGTAATTATAAACTGTTCTAAAACCGAACGCTAACCATGGTTTAAACGGATTGTGTGCCATTGCGACCTTCTAAATTAGCAAAAACGGACGTGTCTCCATGTTAACAAGTAAAAAATGTATTCTGGATTGAAGTTGTGTTATTTTTATAGTGATTTTAAAAAAACACCACATTAACTACTCAGCTACTCTGGCTAAATATATTTATGCACCTACATGGAGACCCACTCCAAAACGTGTGTGCACATTCAAAATACATACCGCAACGGGAACATAGCTGCAAACATGGTGGGGAGCATTGTTTTCCAGCAAGTTGCAACTCCTATCCCTAACGGCCAGAGATGACTACAAAGGGAACATGTAAATCACAGATTCGTTTTTTTTTATGTAGATCACTTAGTTAATTAGTGTTTTTGTTGCATAGAGCCTTGTGTTACCTGCAGGTCAAAAGTTAAGATCGTTGTAATATAGCTTAGTGAGTTATGACCCTGCAGCAAGGACCTGCCTGCAAACAAGAAGGCATATATTTAGAACCTCGCTGTTTTTTCCTCAATTTTTTTTATTTTAAGGTTGCTAAAAGAAAGGTTACTTTGGGTAGTAATAAACACTTATTAGTGAGTGCCATATATATAGTTATTAGTGAGATAACTAATGGACAGATACATCCGACATTCTAACAATGCATGCAAATTTCGTGCATACTACCTTGGCAAGGTCAAAAAGCTAACCCCGCCCCTTGTTCCACCTTAGCACCACCCTTGTGCCCGCCCTAAACTCCGCCCACTGCTCCTTTTGATGAGTACCTGCACTTATTTTTTTCCATTTAAAGCACTGGATGTAGGATTCCTTGGCCGCAGATAATGAAGCACGGAGCCTTATTGCTTGCCAGCTCTTCTGTTTAGTTATGGCTGCATACTGCAGTAGTATAATGTAGGAGTTCACAAGGGTCCGGCTGAAGACTGTGGCTCGTGCTCAATTTGAAAGGCGCAGGGGGAGAGGGGGCACATCAGTGGGGAAAAGTGCATGGACTAAGGCAGCGACCACAGAGTGCCGAACCTGGATGGCTCATGAGGCATTGACGACGCCTGACTCTCTTCCACCAGCTCCGGTGGCGCAGAGAAGCCCCCTGAAGGCACAGAGCATGAAAAGGTGCAACCGAGATCCAGACATGATTACAGCATACACTTGCTAAAGCGCACACATGCTTCCCGAATCATTATAAACCAGCAATTAAAGTGCATGTTAACAAGCAACAGACAGGGTCGTATTGGTAACGCGGGCACTCGGGAAATGGCTGAAGGGCCGGTAGCCGAGTTCTAGCTGTGGGCTGCTTTTTTGGGCAGCCTGAGGGCTGTCTGTGCTGTTAAGATGCCTCCAGCGTCCCAGTGGGTGCCTGAGTGGCCTCTCTAGAGGCAGAAGTGCGGAGGTATCACTCCCTTTCTCTCGCTGGGCCGAACCATTAATGTATGCTGATTGAGCGGTGGCAGGGGGCCTGAGCAGAAGTGGTCTCACTTACATTCATGTGTAGCTCAACAGTGTGAACTAATCTGTGCATTTTTTTTTATCCAAGTGAAGTAAATAAAACATGCCCCCACCCCCTTTCTTTTCATAAAACTTTGCCGAAGCAGTGTTTTGCAGAGAGGCAATAAGCAAATGTGGGCACTTTTTTTTGGTGTGCCCGGGCCGATTTTTGATCCCAATCCAACCCTGGCAATAGAGGTGTCCATGCAGTGGCTACACAGCTTTATCCACATTGAGGCACAAACTCTCCGTGCCTTCCAAAAATAAAATGCAAATGTATGTGAAGTGTAAAAAATAAAGTAAAACAATTGCAAGCATGTTCGAAAACATCGTGCAAGGGGAGGGATGCAGGGAATGGAGAGAGGCAGGCTCTACAGTGGCTCTACTGTGCAGAATGTAGTCGCAATGTTGGGAAAGAGGAGCGGGGGAGGAGGGGCACACAAGTACACTAAGGAGGATGTGGTTTCTGACTCATCTTGTGCGAGGGGGCGCTATATTTAAATTGAAGCGCACAAGAAAATTAATGACGTGCCCATCATTGTTAAAGTTGGTGAGCGGCGTGCCTATGTGTAATAAAAAATACAATGTTGCTGTCCATGTCTTATGGGCAAGCAGGGCTTAAGAAAACAAAGGCGCAGCATGTCTTGCTGAACTCTGAACAGACATGAGGTAAACACGCCTGCATCCTGCAGGCAGCCGAGTGTGCTTCGTGTTACTGTGCGCGATATGTCTGAGGCAGCCGCTCATGTTAATTTCTTAAAAGCACCGCTTTATCATGCGCTAATAACTTTGCATTGAAAAACTTTCCCAGGAACAATTTCTGCTGCAGTTTCGTGGATTCTGATCGCAGAGGAATATTGCACATGCTGTATAAGTTGCCGGACTGTAAACCTGCCAAAAAGAATGCGCCTTGCAATTTTGAACAAAACAAGCAGCAGCGAGTAACCATTAAAACAAAGATAAAGGCACGCAAGCAGCGTGCGCGCTGCTGCTCGCTCCCGAAAAACAAATAAACAAATACAATCCCCGTGGCGGAAAAAGGAACAGGAAGAAGGGGCCATCACAGGCTGCACTGTGTGATGGCCGAACAAAATGCTCTCTGAAAGAAATCGCCGGAAAGAGAGCTGAACACACAAAGGAGGGACTTTCACAGAAATGTACCAATAAGAAGCCAGCATTTCTGAATGCCACAGATAACACCCAATGGCAATAGGTCGGGTTGCCAAACCCCACAGAAGAGATACAACAGGTCGATGCTGGACCTAAAAATAACAGTGGTCTAGGTGTTGCATCATTAGAGGCATGTTAAACCATAGCCAGAGCCATCTAGTGGGCGAGAGGGAGCAGCACCGAGACTGACAGGGGCCATCAGCACATAGGGACTGAGCCTGAGGCCCGAGCCATAACCCAAGGCCCTCAGTCTCGTCTCACTCCTCTCTTCATAATCATCTCGCCCAGCAGGGGTGAGGAACCAGTACAATCTCTGCTGCTGCCACGAGTGACACCAGCCGCTGTACCTGGGGCTGGACTGGCAGGTGCCTGCAAAGATGAACCCCTTAAACTTCATTTGAAAGGCAAGATGACATGTCTATTATGCTCCTTTCTTGAAGATTGGAACATTGCAATTTGTTCCATAACAGTGCAAAAAATATGCCAAAGTGTAGTAGTAATTTGCAGGTAATGTATTTGCTTGAAAAATTGTTTTACGGGTCGGTATTTTCCCCAAAATATTTCCTGAAGACTAGAGGGCTGATCCTCCCACCCCCCTACTCTCCAAGGCCTTGCAGCTTTCAAAGCTTAAATGGTACGGCTGGCTCGTTATGACCTCCTTGACCCTATTCACGATGTAAATATTTATAAGGGCACAGCTGTGAAGGTTACCCATATCATGTATGGCACCTTGAGTCAGTCCCGGCTTTTATCTAAAACATGTCCAGAGCCCTGCACCTATTACATGGCCAAAAAATGTCCCTGCTGAATGCAAGGGTGGTTGTCAAACAGGGCAAGCCCCACTTTCCATTCATAAGTCACTTTAATAATGCTTTTAAATGCATCCACCATTGTTACAGCAGGATGTTTCCTGTCAATGGTGAGAAATATCAGCTCTGAAGTGGGTGATCCTTTAGACACAAGGGGTAGAGGAACTCAACTAATGGGACCAGACAACGCAGACCGAGACCGGGTCATAAAGGAATGTTTTACTTTTAGGGGCCCAGTCTCTGTATGAAGCCAGCCGTCTGAGACATCACTGTCTGCAGCTGGAAAGGAAACAAGGCAGCTGTTGTGCTGGCTAGCTCAGGCCGGCCCGTGAGCTAGCCACACCCCCGGCCTGCGGCAATCCGCCTCGGTGAGGTCCTGCTGGCTGCCCTGATGCTGGCTGCCCTCAGAGTCCTGGTGGCTGCTGCAACTGACGGTCAGTCACTTGACTGAACGACCATCACTGCACTGACTCTCTCCCTTGGGTCGGCGGGGCTTGGAAATTAATTAATATTCGCCAGTGGGCGGATGGCATCATTTACATTATAGCCCCCACAGCCCCGCCGGTTGGTGTGAGCAGCACTGCAGTGCTGCTGTGGACCGAGCGCCATGAAACAAGAGATTGCAACCAGAGCCGATGGTTGTTGGCATGAAGCAGCTGGCAGGAGGAGGCGGGACTTTGCCTGATGCAAATTCCAAAACAGGAGGAGGGGCCATCTCGCGCTCGGCCAGTAGGAACTGTGAAAGTTGGATGGCCAAATAAAATAAATTAGTGAAATCGCCTGAGCTTCAACTAAGCACCCTCACTCACCAAAGACCCCACCACTGCCAAACTCAACTTCCAGAAAGGAATGCAAGACATCGCAGTCTGGATGACCAACAGCTGCCTGAAGCTCAACGCCGAGAAGACAGAAGTCCTCGTCCTCGGTACCACCCCTTCTGCATGGGACAGCACCTGGTGGCCGACCGCCCTCGGAAGCCCACCTACCCCCTCAGACCACGCCAAGAACCTCGGCATCGTACTCGACTCATCACTCACCATGAACCGACAGGTCAACGCCGTCACCTCCAGCTGCTTCAACACCCTCCGCATCCTCCGCAAGACCTTCAAGTGGATCCCCCCTGAGTCAAGGAAGACAGTCACCCACGCACTCATCACCAGCAGACTGGACTATGAAAACGCACTGTACGCCGGCATCAACAAGTCCCTGCTCCGCAAACTCCAGACAGTACAGAACACCGCCACCAGACTCGTCCTCGGCATCCCCCGACACGAACACATCAGCCAACACCTACGGAGTCTCCACTGGCTCCCCGTGGAGAAAAGAGTCACTTTCAAAATCCTCACTCACGCCTACAAATGCCTACACAACAACGGACCCAAATACCTCAACGACAGAATCAACTTCCACCTACCCAAAAGAAACCTCCGATCTTCCAACCTCGCACTGGCCAAAACCCCGCGCATCCACAGAGCAAGAGCAGGCGGAAGATCCTTCTCTCACATTGCAGCCAAGACCTGGAACGAGCTACCGGCAGACATCAGACGCGCCCCCTCCCTGAACACCTTCAGGAAGACTCTCAAGACCTGGCTCTTTGGGTAAACAGATCTGCGGACCCCCCCTCAGCGCCTTGAGACCCTCACGGGTGAGTAGCGCGCTTACAATTCCCTGATTGATTGATTGATTGACCCATCCAGCACAGGCATCACAGGACATGTGACCCTGCCAATAAAAGGGGCCTAGCACATCACATTCCCCACTGCCGGAGATGACATGATGGCGTCCGCACCACGTGGCTCAATCATGAAGGGTCCATGACTTATGGCGCATGGAGTTAGTGGCACGCGAGGGCCTGCGTCCGGCACGGGCCGTGGCGATGACTTGCGTTGCACTGAGTTAGTGGCACCCGCTGCACTGCGGCTGGCAGGGGCCTACCGCCACGGGCCATGACTTGCGTTGCACAGGGTTAGTGGCACCCGCTGCACTACGGCTGGCAGGGCCCTACCGGCACGTGACGATGACTTGCATTGCACAGGGTTAGTGGCACATGAAGAGCTGAGCGGGTGTGCAGCCTGCGATGATGCGTAGACCTCGATACGCCGTCCTGCAAATCAAGATTCGATTTGAATTGAGGGCCCTGCTGGAGCGCAGTGTAAGCCGAAGGCAGCAGTCAGCACACACATGACTCTGCTGTGTGGTGCCGCAGGGTGCGCTGGGGGCCTGTGGCGTGGAATCCAGCGATCGGCTGAGGAGGTTGCACTGGCACGTGGTGGGCCCTCTTGGAGACACGCCGGTGGCGGCAGGTGAGCATTGAGGCCTGGGTGCGCAGGGGCGGCCAGTCATCAAGGGCGGCGGACCGGTCTGGGGACCAGGGCTGGGGTGCAGCAGGCGCACCGGATCGCACAGGCACCACCGGTCACGGCGGCGGCCTTGTGGCTGGGTGGGGGGCGCAGCGCGACACGACCCTGCATGCGATGACGTGATGTGCACGGGTTGGTTTGGGACGTAGCCACCTCGTCTCCAGTGTGAATCTGCCCGTTGAAGGTGGTCGGCCACGTGTGTGTAGGCCTATGGACAGGTTATGGCGGAGACTGAGACACACGCAGTAGTCATTTGGTGGTGGATTTGTGACGTGTGCATTCCCACAGTTGTGAGTTGTAGGATTGTGGAGTTGAGGTGTGTGGTGTGTTCAGTTGGTACTTGTCGATGGGCAGTGCATTACCATTGGTGCCATCCTCAAAGCGCTGGTTGGTGGCGGACTTGTGGACATGTGGGAATCATGCACACTGCCTGGGGAGTTTGCGACGACATTGGTGGACAGGCCACGGTGGTCCACTTTTGTCTGCACATTGATGGCATGCGTGTGGTTGCTGTTGCGGTGATTGTGTGCAGTGTTGGCAGGGGGCACAAGTCGTACACGTGTGCTGTGAATTGCCCCCAACACATGCGTGAAGCCAGCTATGGCGCAGTTCCCTTGCGTGGTCTCAAGATGTTCCTGCGCAGTGTGGGGGGAGTGAAGGGCAGGGGTATCGAGCTGACACACACCGTCATGCTTTCAGGTAGGATGAGTCCTGCATGATATGACCGTAACAGCAGTTCGTGTGGTCGTTACCTTCCTTTTCATTCCTACGATGGTTACGTCCACATGAACTTCTGTTACGGTCTTCTCATGCATGATTTATCATGCCTGTGAGCATTCCGGTTTGTCCAAGTGCAGTACACTGTACCAGATTAGGCATGTGACTATACGGAAGTTTGACCATTGTCACCATTTCTCCCACAGGTTTCTGAAGACACGTTGCCCTGTTGAAGTTCCCCGTTGGGAATGGAACGCGTTGGCTGAGCTTTTCGTTTTGTTTGTTTGTGTATTTGTAATAAAGTTCTG